>CM022298.1:534049993-534231428 GCA_011799875.1 Thinopyrum elongatum
CGCCGCCCCGGGGCCCTGCCCTGCCGCCCCCGCCCCTGCCCCGCTTGCCACCAGCCCCGGCACCCGCCGCGTCCTCACCGCCGCCAGAGCCAAAGGTGGATTTTATTTTGTTTTCTTCTACTGTTCTTTGCTATTTAGGTTTAGGTGTTATTAATAGGTTTAGGTTAGGCTAGGTTTAGGTTTAGATAATTAGAAGAAGAAAGTTGAAAAAGAGAATAAGTAGAAGAAAAGGAAAAAAGAAAAAAGGAAGAGGGTCATGGATCGCGGGTCGCTGAGGGGATAGATGGGAGCAGTGGTCCCACCGGTCCCGACGCCATCGCCCATGCCGAGAATCCCCTGTCCGAGCGAGCATAGGAAAACGAACCCAATCTACACATACTCAGGTGGGATTAGGACCTATCTTTACCTATTAGCGTCTAGTTGCATGAACGTAATAAAAGTGACAAACTCCATAACTGATGAATATATACATGCTGATATATATATATATACATATATTACATATATATATGTGATATATATATATATTTCTTTATGTGTCCATAGCTAGGCAAGATGAGTGATCGTGTGTGGATGTACACCGGTCACACTAGTTAGAAAGACATGAACATTGAATGGTTAACAAAAACCAAGGGGTTTCTGAGGCAGCATTTGCAAATGGCCAAAAGTAACCTGGTGCCCTATGCGGGTGCAACAATTGGCACAAGAGGATAGAGGATGAAATGGGCAAACACCTGCAGAAGAGGGGTTTTAAGCCAGGTTATACGGTGTGGACATTCATGGCTAGTCTGCCCAAGGGCCAGAGCTGAGGTCTTCATCGTCGCACCGACGAGCATGGTACGGGATGGAAGACATGGTGCAGACTTTGATGATGTCGGGACTCGGATGATGAGATGGAGGAATCTGCAAAGGCCTTCAATGAAATGTTGGAGTCTTCAAAACATCCTCTCCACGAGCACACTGAGCTTTGTCAGCTAGATGCCATCTACAAATAATGGCTATGAAGTCTCAATTCAACTTGGGCAGAGAATGTTACGACACGATGATGACAGTATTTGGACGTTTTCTACCCAAAGGCCATGACTACCTACAAACCTGTACCAGTCAGAAAAAATCCTTCGTGCTCTAAGATGCCCTATGAGAAGATACATGCCTGTGGAGAAGGTGTGCCTATTTAGGTTCAGTATGCGACTTGAACTATTATCCCATTTGCAAGTCATCCAGGTATGTTGTGGTAGACAACGGTATGGGTGAGAAGACGCAGACAAAATCCCGTTAATGTTCTTGGTATATGCCAATCGTACAAGACTTCAACGTCTTTCATGGGCGAGAGACGGCCAGACAAATGACATGGCACAAAACGGGCAAAAGAACCAACTAGATGTAGATGGGAAGCTGATGATGGTGCACAATCAGACGGTGAGCGTGGAGCGCTTCGATGCATAGTGCTCAAAAATGGCATAACTACCTAAGTTAGCCTTAAAAATGACCTATACTTAGCTTCCAGTTCATTTATGACATATTAGCATAGTTAGGTAAAAAATGGCATGATAACCTTGGTTTAGCTCCAAATGACATAGACTTAGCTTATTTTCCTCGAAAATGACATAATAACCTTACTAACTCCAAATGACCTATTACCTAGCTAGCTCTAAAATGACCTACACTAGTATTTTGACCTAGCTTAGCTAAAAAATGGCATTTTTTACCTACCCTAGTTAGAGAAGAAGAAGATAAAGAAGAGGGGAGAAGAAAGAAAGAGAAGAAAAAATTCTTCTTTCTTCTCTTCTTCTTCTTCTTTCTTCTTTTTTAACTAGGGTAGGTAAAAATGCCATTTTTAGCTAAGCTAGGTAAAAATACTAAGTGTAGGTCATTTTAGAGCTAAGCTAGGTAAATAGGTCATTTTGGAGCTTAGTAAGGTATTATGTCATTTTCGAGGAAAATAAGCTAAGTCTATGTCATGGAGCTAAACCAAGGTTATCATGCCATTTTTTACCTAACTATGCTAAGTATGTCATAAATGAACTGAAGAAGCTAAGTAAGTTAGGTCATTTTTAAGCTAACAGGTAGTTATGCCATTTTTGAGCTAACTAATGCATCGAAGGCTTCCACGCTTCACCGTCTGATGTGTGCACCATCATCAGCTTCCCATCTACATCTAGTTGGGTTCTTTTGCCCGTTTTGTGCCATGTCATTTGTCTGGCCGTCTCTTCGACCATGAAAGAACGTTGAAGTCTTGGTACGATTGGCATATACCAAAGAACATTACGGGGATTTTGGTCTGCGTCTTCTCACCCATAACGTTGTCTACCACAACATACCTGGATGACTTGCAAATGGGATATAGTTCAAGTCCGCATACTGAAGCCTAAATAAGGCACATCCTTTCTCACAGGCATGTATCTTCTCATAGGGCATCTTAGAGCACGAAGGATTTTTTCTGACTGGTACAGGTTTGTAGGTAGTACATGGCCTTTGGGTAGAAAACGTCCAAATACTGTCATCATCGTGTCGTAACATTCTTTCCCAAGTTGAATTGAGACTTCAGAGCCATTATTTGTGAGATGGCATCTAGCGACAAAGCTCATGTGCTCGTGGAGAGGATGTTTTGAAGACTCCAACATTTCATTGAAGGCCTTTGCAGATTCCTCCATCTCATCATCCGAGTCCGAGCATCATCAAAGTCTTGCACCATGTTTCCATCCCGGTACCATGCTCGTCGGTGCGACGATGAAGCCCCTCAGCTCTGGCCCGTTGGGCAGACTAGCCATGAAATGTCCACACCGTATAACCTGCGTAAAACCCCTCTTCTGCAGTGTTTTGCCCATTTCATCCTCTATCCTCTTGTGCAATTGTTGCACCCGGCATAGGGGCAACCAGGTTACTTTTGGCCATTTGCAAATGCTGCTCTCAGACCCCTTGGTTTTTGTTAACCATTCAATGGTCATGTTTCTTCAACTAGTGTGACGGTGTACATCCACACACGATCACTCATCTTGTAGCTATTGGACACATAAGAATATATATATATATACATATATATATGTATATATTGTATATATATATATATCGCATGTATATATTCATCAGTTAATGGAGTTTGTCACTTTATTACGTTCATGCAACCTAGAGCCTAATAGGTAAAGAAGGTCCTAATCACCTGAGTATGTGTAGATTGGGTTCGTTTCCTATGCTCTGCTCGGCCAGGGGATTCTCGGCATGGGCGATGGCGTCGTACGGGGGTGGGACCCACTGGCTCCACCATCTATCCCCTCAGCGACCGCGATCCATGACCCTCTCCTTTTTTCCTTTTTCTTTTTTCTACTATTCTTCTTTTTTTTCAACTTTCTTCTTCTAATTATCTAAACCTAACCTAGCACTAACCTAAACTATTAATAAACACCTAAACCTAAATAGAAAAGAACAGTAGAAGAAAAAAAAAATAAATCTCACTTGGCTCTGGCGGCGGTGGAGGACGGAGGGGGCGGCGGTGGGGGGGGGTGGCGGGGGGGGAGGGGGGCGGGGGGCAGGGGCCCGGGGGGCGGGGCCCCGGGATGCGTGGGGGGATGGGGGGGTCGGGGGTCGGGGGCAGGGGCGGCTGGGCGGGGGTATGGGGGGCGGGGGGAGGGGGCGGGGTGCGGAGGCGGCGGCGCGGGTGAGGTGAGGGGAGAGAGAGGGGTGGGGGCGGGCGCTGGCCGCTTTTTAGTTAGGGCACAGCTCTTTGCGTCTGGTAGCAGACGGCAAAGAGCCTAGCTAGTGGGGTGGGGCCTGGGGAAATGACCATTAAAACGACCACTTTCTTTGCCGTCTGCTAGCGGACGGCAAAGAATCTTTGCCGTCTGCTAGCGGACGGCAAAGAAAGTGGCCGTTAGGCCGTCCTCGTTAGCACGCACCCACCCTCTTTGCCGTCTGCTAGCGGACGGCAAAGCTTCTATGACGCCTCTAGCAGACGGCAAAGGTAAGGCTAACGGCAAGACCTTCTTTGCCGTCAGCTCTTTCTAGATAAGGCTGACGGTAAAGACCCTTCTTTGTCGTCACCTCATTCTTTGCTGTCAGTTTACTTAAGCTGATGGCAAAGACCTTCTTTGCCGTCAGCTATGACAGCAAAGAACTAGCTGACGGCAAAGATCCTGATTCCAGTAGTGCTTGAAGAGAGTAGGCCAGTAAAAACCAGATTGCAATACCTTGTGAGCAGTTCTATCTCCCGCACGATGCCCTCCATAAGCTTCGGAGTGACATTTCCGTGGATTTGTCTGTTCATGCTAGGTAACAACGTCTAATAATACCATCGACTCTTCTTTATAAACATGTGGGTCATCCCAAAAGTAATGTCTAAATCATAGAAGAATTTTTTCTTTGTTGGTATGTGAAACTAGGTGGTATGTATTTAGCAACAATGTAATTAGCATAGTCAGCATACCAAGGAGTGTTATGAGAAACGTTTATTGTTGCTAGTTGTTCATCAGGGAAATTATCATTAATAGGTTGTGGGTCATCAAGGATATTCTCTAACCTAGACAAGTTATTAGCAACGGGTTCCCAGCTCCCTTTCTATCAGTGATATGTAAGTCAAATTCTGTAACAAAAGAACCCACCTAATAAGTCTAGGTTTAGCATCTTTCTTTCCATAAGATATTTTATAGCAGCATGATAAGTGTGAACAGTCACTTGAGAATCAACAATGTAAATCTAAATTTGTACAAGCAAACACAACTGCTAAAATTCTTTTTCAGTAGTAGCATAATTGCGTTGGGCACTGTCTAGAGTTTTACTAGCATAATGAATAACATTTAATTATCAACTATTTGTCCTAGATTGCACCAACAGCATAATCACTAGCATCACACATAATTTCAAAAGGCAAGTTCCAATCAGGTCGTTGAACAATAGGTGCCAAAATCATCATAAAAACAAATGGAACATCCTTTTGTAAAAGATTTGTAAGAGGCCTAGAATTTTAGAGAAATCTTTAATAAATCTCCTATAGAAACTAGCATGACCGAGGAAACTACGAATACGTTTGATATCTTTAGGACATGGCATTTTCTCAATTCCATCAACTTTAGCTTTATCCACCTAATACCTCATTCAGAAATTGTATGTCCCAAGACAATACCTTCATTAACCATAAAGTGGCACTTCCCAATTCAAAACAAGATTAGTTTGCTCGCATCTCTGCAAAACTCGATCAAGGTTGCTTAAGCAATCATCAAAAGAAGTTCCATAAACGGAAAAATCATCCATGCAAACCTCAACAATCTTTTCACAAAATCAGAGAATATAGCCAGTCACATCTTTGAAAGGTAGAAGGTGCATTACATAAACCAAAAGGCATATGTCTATAAGCATAAGGTCAAAAAGAAAAGAAAGTAAAGGTGTTTTCTCTTGATCAGGTTGTGAAACAGGTATTTGAGAAAAACCAGAATATCCATCGAGAAAACAAAAGTGTGTGTGCTTAGATAATCTTTCTAGCATTTGATCAATAAAAGGCAAAGGGTAATGATCTTTTCTAGTAGCTTTATTTAATTTTCTAAAATCAATTACCATTCTGTAGCCAGTAACAATTCTTTGTGGGATAAATTCATTTTTATATCATTAGGAACAACAGTAATACCTCCCTTCTTAGGGACACAATGAAACGGACTTACCCATCTACTATCAGCTATAGGATAGATTATACCTGCTTCTAGAAGTTCAATATTTTAGTTCTACCACTTCTTTATTTTAGGATTTAAACGTCATTGGTGATCAACAACGGGTTTAGCATCAGGTTCCATATTAATTTTATGCTGACAGAGAGTGGGACTAATGCCCTTTAAATCATCAAGAGTATATCCAATAGCACCCGGTGCTTCTTCAGAACCTTCAATAATCTTTCTTCTTCATGTTCTGAAAGGTTAGCACTAATAATAACAGGATATATCTTTTTCTCATCAAGATAAGCATATTTCAAAGTGTCTGGCAATTGTTTTAATTCAAACACAGGATCACCTTTAGGTGGAGGAGGACCTCCTAGAGTTTCAATAGGAAAATTATGTTTAAGCAGAGGTTGTTGTTCAAAGAAAATTTATCTATCTCATTTCTTCATGCATATGCATAATTTCATGGTGTAGGAAATACTGTTCTCGTGGATCTGTAGGAAGCACGGCAATAGAGGCAAGACCAATTTTTTCATCCTTACTAGAAAATTCTTTCTTATGATGTTTTCTACTAAACTTAGAAAAATTAAACTCATGAGACTCATCAGCAAAACTAACACCGACAGTTTGTTTCTCACAATCTATTTTAGCATTAATGGTGTTCAAGAAAGGTCTACCAAAGATAATGGGACAAAAGTCATCTTGTGGGGAACCAAGAACAAGAAAATCAGTAGGGTATTTTATTTTCCCACACAAGACTGCAACATCTCTAACAATCCCAAGTGGTGTGATGGTGTCTCTATTAGCAAGTTTATAGTAAACATCTATGTCTTTTATTTCAGCGGGTGCTATATCATTCATAATTTCTTGATAAGGTAGAAGGAATAGCACTCACACTAGCACCTATGTCGCATAGACCATGATAACAATGATCTCCTATTTTAACTGAGACAAAAAGGCATGCCAACAAACGGTCTATGTTTATCTTTTTCATCGGGTTTGGCAATTTAGCAGCTTCATCACAAAAGTAAATAACATGCCCATCTAAATTTTCAACCAGGAGATCTTTAACCATAGCAACACTAGGTTCTACTTTGATTTGTTCAGTAGGTTTGGATGCTCTAATATAGCTTTGTTGACCACAGTTGAAACTTCAGACATTCCTTTATCCTAACCGGGTAAGGTGTTTTTCAATATAAGCAGTAGGAACAACTGGATCAACTTATTAAATAATAGTTTCATATTTAGCTATTACCCATTGTTTAATTTCTTCTTTAATAGGTGGGTGATATTTAAACCACTTCTCCTTAGGGAGATCAACATGAGTAGCAAAAGATTCACAAAGGAAGCTACTATCTCAGTCAAGTCCATATTTAGTGCTAAACTTTTGAAAAGCATCGGTATTCATAAAAGATTTAACACAATCATACTTAAGCTTAATACCTGACTCTTTACCTTCGTCGAGTTCCCAATCTTCAGAGTTGTTCTTAATTTCTTCTAAAAGATCCCACCTGAATTCAATAGTCTTCTTCATAAAGGAACCAGTACAAGAAGTATCAAGCATGGATTGATCATCACGAGAAAGCCGAGAAAAATTTTTGAATAATAATTCTCTTGAGAGCTCATGATTGGGGCATGAATATAACATTGACTTAAGCCTCCCCCAAGCTGGAGTGATACTTTCTCTTCACAAGGCCAAAACAATAATAATTCCGATACGATGAACTAGATGCATCGGAAAATTTTTTGGTGAAATTCCAATTTCAATCGATTCCAATTCCAGGATCCAATATCATCGCAAGCTATACCATGCCAATGCTTTTCCCTTCAAAGATAAAGGGAAAACCTTCTTCTTAGCTTCATCTCCGGGTAAACCTGCAAGCTTAAATAATCCACAAATTTACTCCACATATATCAAGTGTATTCGGGATGTTCGGTTCCATCTCCTGCATAAGATTAGCTAGCAGTTGTTCTATCATACCCGAAGGAATTTCATAACCAATATTTTCAGTAGGTGCAGTAGGTTGAGGGGTAACTAATTGTGGTTCCGGTCGAGGTGAAGATACCCCGAACAAACCCCTCAAAGGATTGTTCTTCCATAGTAACAAGTGACAATAAATTTCAGCACGTAGTAATAATTTTTCCTTACCGATTTCCACTACCAAGAGCGCTTCACTCCCGGAAACGGCGCTAGAAAAGAGCCTTGATGACCCAAAAGTATAGGGGATCAATCGTAGTCCTTTTGATAAGTAAGAGTGTCGAACCCAACAAGGAGCAGAAGGAAATGACAAGTAGTTTTCAGTAAGGTATTCTCTGCAAGCACTGAAATTGTAAGTAGCGAGTAGTTTGATAGCAAGGTAATTTGTAACAAGCAAGCATGGTAATGGTAACAAAAGTGCAGCAAGGTAGCCCAATCCTTTTGAGGCAAGGACAGGCCAAAACGGTCTCTTATGATAAGCAAAGCGCCCTTGAGGGTACACGGGAATTTTATCTAGTCACTTTCATCATGTTGGTTTGATTGTGTTTGCTACTTTGATAATTTGATATGTGGGTGGACTGGTGCTTAGGTGCTGTTCTTACTTGAACAAGCCTACTACTGATTAACCCCCTCGCAAGCATCCGCAACTACGAGAAAAGTATTAAGAATAAATCTAACCATGATTAAACTTTTGGATCCAAATCGGTCCCTTATGGAATAGCGCATAAACTAGGGTTTAAGCTTCTGTCACTTTCGTAACCCATCATCTAATAACTACTCCACAATGCATTCCCTTAGGCCCAAATATGGTGAAGTGTCATGTAGTCGACGTTCACATGACACCACTAAGGGAATCACAACATACATACCATCAAATATCGAACAATATCAAGTTCACATGATTACTTGCAACAAGATCTCTCCCGTGACCTCAAGAACAAAGTAACTACTCACAAATGATAATCATGCTCAAGATCAGAGGGGTATTAAATAGCATAATGGATCTGAACATATAATCTTCCACCAAATAAACCATATAGTAATCAACTACAAGATGTTAAAACACTACTAGTCACCCACAAGCAACAATCTAAGGTTCCGGTACAAAGATTGAAAAAAAGAGATGAACTAGGGTTTGAGAGGAGATGGTGCTGTTGAAGATGTGATGGAGATTGCCCTCCCCAAGATGGGAGAGTTGTTGGTGATGATGATGACGATGATTTCCCCTCCGGGAGGGAAGTTCCCCCGGCGGAATCCGCTCCGCCAAAGGCAAAAGTGCTCTGCACAAGTTCCGCCTCGAGACGGCGGCGCTTCATCCCAAAGTCCTCTCTTTATTTTTTCTAGGTCAAAATGATTATATACCAGAAGAGGGGCACCGGAGGTGGGCCGAGGAGGGCACAACCCACAGGGCGCGCCTGGGCTCCCTGGCGCGCCCAGGTGGGTTGTGCCACCTGGTGGGCCCCCTCTGGTACTTATTTGCTCCAATAATTCTTATATATTCATAAAAATTCTTCGTGAAGTTTCAGCTCATTTGAGTTGTGCAGAATAGGTAGCCTGACGTAGTTTTTCAGGTCCAGAATTCCAGCTGCCGGTATTTCTCCCTCTTAGTGTGACCTTGCATATTATGAGAGAAAAGGCATTATAAATACTCCAAAAAGCATTATTATATCTAAAAACAATATAAATAACAGTAGGAAAACATGATGCAAAATGGACGTATCAAGAATTATTATGGAATATATAAGAATTATTGGGCGAAGAAAATACCAGAGGGGACCCACCAGGTGGCCACAGCCTAGAGGCGCGCCCTACCCCCCAGGCACGCGCCTAGGGCTTGTGGGCCCCCTGGAAGTCTCTGATGTTCATTATTGCTATATGAAGGGTTTTACATGGAAAAATCATAAGGAAGCTTTCGGGACGAAGCGCCACCGTCTCGATGCGGAACCTGGGCAGAAGCAATCTAGGGCTCCGGCAGAGCTATTCTGCCGGGGAAACTTCCCTCCGGGAGGGTGAAATCGAAGCCATCGTCATCACCAATGATCCTCTCATCGATGGAGGGTCAATCTTCATCAACATCTTCATCAGCACCATCTCCTCTCAAACCCTAGTTCATCTTGTATTCAATCTTTGTCCCAAAACCTCAGATTGGTACATGTGGGTTGCTAGTAGTGCTGATTACTCCTTGTAGTTGATGCTAGTTGGTCTATTTGGGGAAGATCATATGTTCATATCCTTAATGATATTCAATACCCTCTGATATTGAACATGAATATGCTTTGTGAGTAGTTACATTTGTTCCTGAGGACATGGGAGAAGTCTTGTTGTAAGTAATCATGTGCATTTGGTATTCGTTCGATATTTTGATGAGATCTATGTTGTCTTTCCTCTAGTGGTGTTATGTGAACGTCGACTACATGACACTTCACCATGATTTGGGCCTAGGGGAAGGCATTGGGAAGTAATAAGTAGATGATGGGTGCTAGAGTGATAGAAGCGTAAATCCTAGTTTATGTGTTGCTTCGTAGGGGCTGATTTGGATCCACATGTTTCATGCTATGGTTAGATTTATCTTAATTTCTTTCGTTAGTTGCGGATGCTTGCGAGAGGGTAATCATAAGTGGGAGGCTTGTCCAAGTAAGGACAGCACCCAAGCACCGGTCCACCCACATATCAAATTATCAAAGTAACGAACGTGAATCTATGAGCGTGATGAAAATTAACTTGACAATAATTCCCATGTGTCCTCGGGAGTGCTTTGCTTTATATTAGAGTTCGTCCAGGCTTATCCTTTGCTACAAAAAGGATTGGGCCACCTTTCTAAACCTTACTTACATTTGTTACTTGTTACCCGTTATGAATTATCTTACACAAAACTATCTGCTACCGATAATTTCAGTGCTTGCAGAAAATACCTTGTGAAAACCGCTTGTCATTTCCTTCTGCTCCTCGTTGGGTTCGACACTCTTACTTATCAAAAGTACTACGATAGATCCCTATACTTGTGGGTCATCAAGACTCTTTTCTGGCTCCGTTGCCGGGGAGGAGTGAAGCGCCTTTGTTTCGTGGAATTTGGTAAGGAAACATTTATATTACGTGCTGAAATTTACTATCACTTGTCACTATGGAAAGTCATCTTTGAGGGGTTTTTTCGGGGTATCTTCACCCTGACGGAAGAGCAAAGAGTTTATGGAAAAGAAAGATGCTAAACCTAGACATAATGTGGGTTCTTCTACTACAAGAATTTGATTTACATATTATTGATAGAAAGGGAGCTGAGACCCCGTAGCAGACAACTTGTCTAGGTTAGAAAAATTCTTGATGACCCACTACCTATTGATGATAGCTTTCCTGATGAACAATTAGCTGTTATAAAGCTTCTTGTAGTACTCCTGGTATGCAGACTATGCTAATATATTGTTGCTAAATTTTTACCACCTAGTTTAACATACTACCAATAAAAGAAAAGGTTTTCTATGATTTAAGACATTACTTTCGGATGACCCACACCTTTATAAAGGATTAGATGGTGTTATTAGACATTGTGTACCTAAGTAGAATAGGAACGATCCTACGCAAGTGTCACTCCGGGCCTAAGGAGGACACCATGCTGGAGATAGAACTGCACATAAGGTATTACAATCTGGTTGTTATTGGCTACTCTTTTCAAGGATGCTCGTAAGTTTGTCTTGTCTTGTGATGGATGTCAAAGAATTGGTAATATTAGTAGACGACAGGAAATGCCTATGAATTATTCACTTGTTATTGAACCATTTATTTGGATTTTGGGATTTGATTATATGGGACCTTTTCCTTCCTCTAATGGGTATACACATATTTTGGTTGCTGCTTATTATGTTACTAATTGGGTAGAAGCTATTCCAACTAGTAGTGATGATCATAACACCTCCATTAAAATGCTTAAGGAATTTATTTTTTTGAGGTTTGGATTCCCTAGATATTTAATGACTGATTGTGTTTCACACTTTATTCATGGTCTTTCCGTAAATTGCTTGCTAAGTATGATGTTACCATAGAATTGCATCTCTTTATCATCCTCAGTCTAGTGGTCAACTAGAATTGAGTAATAGAGAAATAAAATGATCTTGCAAAGAATGTTAATAGATCTAGAAAGAATTGTCTAAGAAACTTGATGATGCATTGTGGGCTTATAGAACTGCTTATAAGAATCCTATGTGTATGTCTCCATATAAAATAGTTTATGGAAAAGCATGTCACTTACCTCTTGAACTAGAACATAAAGCCTATTGGGCAATTAAAGAGCTCAACTATGATTTCAAACTTGCCGGTGAGAAGAGGTTATTTGACATTAGCTCACTTGATGAATGGAGAACCCAAGCCTATGAGAATGCCAAATTGTTTAAAGAAAAGTTTAAAAGATGGCATGACAAAAGGATACAAAAGCGTGAATTCAATGTAGGTGATCATGTCTTGCTATACAATTCTCATTTAAGATTTTTTGCAGGAAAACTTCTCTCTAATGGGAAGGGCCTTATTTATCGAGGAAGTTTATCGTTCCGGTGCCATCAATGTCAACAACGCCGAAGGCAATAACCCGAAGGTGGTAAACGTGCAAAGAATCAAACATTATATATCAGGTACTCCCATAAATGTAGAAACCAAATTTATTAATACCATAACACCGGAGGAGTACATAAGGGAGACCTACCAGAACGCTCCAAACCCCAAAAAGGAATAGGTATGTGATATGGTAGTAAACCAACTCCAAAAAACTTTCCCAAAGGCAATTTTACTCCGTTTTGGAATATTTAAAAAATTAGGAAAATAAAAAGTAGTCTGAAAAGTGCACAAGGAGGCGACAAGTGTGGGGGCACGCCCTACACCCCTGTGTGCGCCTCCCTGGCTTGTGGCCACCTCGTGGTGCCCTCCGGACTCTGTTTCTTGCAGTATACTTCTTTTGGTCGGTAAAAATTCATTATGTAATTACTCCCGAAGTTTTGACCACCGTACCATGGCAATATTCTCTCTTCTTGTTTCGAGCTGTTTTTCCTGACAGATCTAGACGGCCATGACGTCTCCAAGTGCCCCCAAGGACAAGTTTGTGACGCCCCCGAATCAATCGTACACTAATCATACATGCAAATGTGTACGATCAAGATCAGGGACTCACGGGAAGATATCACAACACAACTCTAGACACAATTAAAATAATCAAGCTTTAAATAAAAAGCCAGGGGCCTCGAGGGCTCGAATACAAAGTCGATACACCAAGGTTAGCGGAAGCAACAATATCTGAGTACAGACATAAGTTAAACAAGGATGCCTTAAGAAGGCAAGCACTAAACAAAAAGATCGAAGAGGCAAGGCCTCCTGCTGGGACCTCCTAACTACCTGGTCATCGGCGTATCCACGTAGTAGTAGGCACCCTCCGGGTAGTAGTAGTAGTAGTCGGCGGGGTAGCATCTGGCTCCTGGGATCCCCATCTGGTTGCAACAACCGGAAAGAAGAAAGAAGGGGGAAAACGGGTAGCAAAGCAACGTGAGTACTCGTCCAAAGTACTCACAAGCATCAGATCTATACTAAGTATGCATTGGTATCAAAGGAAGGTATGTATCTGTGGACTGAACTGTAGAATGCCAGAATAGAGGGGAAGGCCTAGCCTCTAAGACTAGCATCTTCAGACAGCTCCAAGCATCTTGCAGCATTCAGAAGAGTACAGATAGCAGATTATAATTAACAAACATGTTGTAGCTTAATGCCCAGAGATCCTTCCTCGACTCCCTGCGAGAAAGCAATCCCGGACCAACATATCCATCACATGTCTCAAGTATCCATTTCTAGTTGGAATAATCAAACTGAACGCGCTTCTTCATATTGGGACGCGGGAACTGAGTTATGACTCCTTCCATGAACTGGCGATTCAGCATCAAACTGCAGTATAATTGCGGCAATATAGGGTGGAGGTGGAGGATCCACAGCCATCTTGCTAAAAACAACAGGGAGCGGTTAACAAGGGGTGGAGCAAGTGTATGGAGTCACTCATGGTGTAATCCGAACAATGGCAAGGCTAGTATGCACAAGGCAGTAGGCATTCAAGACATATAGATACATATATAGAGCCAATTACACATTGCTCGTATGAGTTCGGACAAGAGAAACACCCTAGACATACTAGGCGGCACACATGCAGCGATGGCGGGATACCACATCGGAACGTAGCAAAGGTTACATCAAAGTCGGAGAAATTCACTGAAGCGAGGGATTTGCAAGTGACGACGCAGGGTGCCCTCGATATGAGGATCCTGTGGTCAGTGAACATTGTGAAGAGCAGATATTGGCTCTCAACTCGAGGAAAGGGTATACAAACCGCCGGGTGGGGTGTGATCATGAGATCCTAAGTTAGAGTTAGCGAAAGCTTTAACAGAATAGAAGGAGATCAAAGTGCTAGAGTATAGACGAGAAGTAAAAGATCCTAATACCACCCAATGGCGACGTGGCCGTAAGCCACACAACCATGTTAGTTAACAACATTTTTTTCAAAGACCATACTCAACTTCGGCAAGGAGTTGGAAAGGGGGTTCCTACAGACAGTGGCTCTGATACCAACTTGTGACGCCCCGATTTAATTGTCAGTAATCATACACGCCAAATGTGTACGATCAAGATCAGGGACTCATGGGAAGATATCACCACACAACTCTAGACACAAATTAAAATAATACAAGCTTATATTACAAGCCAGGGGCCTCGAGGGCTCGAATCAACAAGCTTGATACACAAGACTCAGCGGAAGCACAACATCTGAGTATAGACATAAGTTAACAAGGATTGCCCTAAGAAGGCAAGCACATAACAACAAAACGATTGAAGAGGCAAGGCCTCCTGCCCAGACCTCCTAACTACTCCTGGTCATCAGCGATATCCACGTAGTAGTAGGCACCCTCCGGGAAGTAGTAGTAGTAGTAGTCGGGGGGGTAGCATTGGGCTCCTGGGATCCACCATCTGGTTGCAACAACCGGAAAGAAGAAAGAAGGGGGAAAAAAGGGGTAGCAAAGCAACCGTGAGTACTCAGCCAAAGTACTCGCAAGCATCAGATCTATAATAAGTATGCATTGGTATCAAAGGAAGGTATGTATCTGTGGATGAACTGCAGAATGCCAGAATAGAGGGGAAGGCTAGCCATCGAAGACTTGCATCTTCGAGCACCTCCAAGCATCTTGCAGCATTCAGAAGAGTACAGAATAGCAGATTATAATTAACAAACATGTTGTAGCTTTAATGCCCAGAGATCCTTCCTCGACTCCCTGAGGAAAGCAATCCGGAGCCAACATATCATCACATGTCTCAAGTATCCTTTCTAGTTGTAATAGATCAGGATACAAGTTGAACGTCCATTACCATGGACACGGTATTCAAATAGATAACTTCCTACAGGGGTGCACCACCTATCCAACACGCTTGATTACTCTGGCCGGACACATTTTCTGAGTCAATGCCCGGCCTGGAAGATCAACACGTCACAGCCCTAAAGTCACGCAGCGAGGTCCCCGCCGGTCTACATCCTAAGCACTCCGGGGTCTTGGGCCCATCGCCCGTTGCACTCCGGGTCATTGCGTGCAGGGGGGGTCCAGGCTCCACCTCTACATGGATGGTGCCGGCCCAGCCGTGCCGCAATGCTGAACTGGACATCTGACAAAGCTTCGGCTGAACTACGACGCCGAGGCCCATAACTATTCCCGCGTGGTGGTTAGTGCGTAAAGGCCAGTGGCCAATTTAGAACAAATATCCAGATCTGTTAGTGCATTACAATTAAAAGAAGTGACGGCTGTCGGGACAAGTCCGAAGCTACCACCCCCTCCTAGGTGATACCGCTAAACAGCCAGCCGCCACGTAACTCATGCGGGTGCTCTCCGGGCCCCGAGGAATCAGGCAAGGTAACCGTGTGTCCAAACATCAAGGTGGAAACCCCGAGGAATCACCCTCGGTGAGTCCACTCGATGTAATCATCAAGGTGAATGTAGGAGGAATCACCCTCGAGGTTCACACTTGAGGTGTTGCACGACAGAGTCGTATCTGGAGTGGTGAAGGAGGAATCACCCTCGATGGCCATGACCAATAGCTACACTACAGAGTTTCATCAGGAGTGTGTTACGTGTATCACCCTCGGCACTCGATAGTAGCTTGCAGAATCGAGCAACAAAAGGGGCGTGATGTGATGTGGGTGAGGTGTCGGGCTCTGGTCATCGATCACGTTGATCGAGTCATCGATTATTAAAGCAGGGGCAACAAGGACAAGGTGGGGGTCACTGATGGATCACTAACCAACCTATACAAAGCAATTTAGGATAAGCAGGTAAGGTACAATGAGAGGTTTACAAAAAGCAGGCTATGCATCAGAATAGGAGCAAACAATAACAGTAGCAAAATCTAATGCAAGCATGAAAGAGAATGGAATGGGCGAATCAAGTGATCAAGGGGGGGCTTGCCTGGAAGCTCCAATGAAAGGGAAGAAGGGTCGTCGATGACGTAGTCGATCACAGGGACATGAACGGTCTCGGGGTCTACGGAGAGAAGAAGAGGGGAATAAAACAGTAAATACAAGCAAATAGTGCATGACATGACAACAGGCATAGCTAGAGGTGTTCTAATGCAGTGTTACACGATACCGGCGAAGGGGGAAAACATCCGGGAAAGTTTTCCGAAGTTTGGCATTTTTGGACAAATGAAACGGTGGGGAACGGTTGCATGTTCGCTATGCTAGGGACATGTGGTAGACGAACGGACTGCGTATTCGGATTCGTCTTGTTTTTCTAAGCAACTTTCATATATAAATTTTTTTCATCCGAGTTACGGATTAATTATATGATTTTCAAAGATTTAAACATTTTCTGAATTTATTTTAATTCAAAAATAAATAACAAATTGCTCCGGGTACCCAGCTCTGTGTACACAGAAATGCACACAGAGGATGACATGTGGGCCAGGGGGACCCAGTTGACCAGTCAATGTTGACTGGTCAACAGGGGGTGGGGCCCCCTATCATTGTCTACTAACTAATTAACTAGTTAATAGGTAAACTAATCAGGTTAATTAAGTTAAGTTAATAAAATAATGAATTAAATAATATTTATTTTTTATTATATATTTTTATTATATTTAAACATGGTAGTGGGGCCCATAGGCCAGTGGACAAGGCCAGCAGGGCGGGGCGGGTTAACGGGCGGGCGTGGGCGCCCGTCGAGGCCGAACCCCACATGGCACGAAGGGCGGCTCAGGCCCCGCGGCGGGCGCAGCCTCCGGGAGGCGAGGAAGAGGGGGGAGACAAGGGGGAGGCGGGGAGGAGGCGGAGGAGGGCGAGGGGGGGGGAGCGGGCAGGGGAGGGAACAAGGCAGGGAACGAGCAGGACGCGCAAGGAGAGCCGGGGTGCGGGGTTGGGGGAGTGAGGTCAGGGAGGAAGCGGATGGCGGCGCGACGCTGCTAGAGGAGGAGCCGGAGGTAGCAGCAGGGCAGCCGCAGGGGCGAGTGGAGGGGGAGTGTGAGTCTCCACCGTATTATAATTTATGAAGTATTCATGCTGTATATTATCATTCTTGGATGTTTTTACAATCATTTTATAGCAACTTTATATCATTTTTTGGGACTAACCTATTGACCTAGTCCACTGCGAGTTGCTGTTTTTTGCTTATTTTTTTTACATTGCAGAAATCAATATCAAACGGAGTCCAAACACCACGAAACTTTATGTGGATTTTTTATGGACCAGAAGACATCCAATGGGCCAGAAGCAGCACCTGGGGGGTGCCCCGAGGGGGGCACAACCACCAGGGCGCGCCTGGGGGCCTAGGCGCGCCAGGTGGGTTGTGCCCACCTCGGTGGCCTCCCGCACCCATCTTCGCCCTATAAATCATCAAATATTCCAAAAACTCGGGGTAACCCTAAATCAGAAGTTCCGCCATTAAAGGCTCTGTAGCCACGCAAAACCAATCTAGACCCCGTTCCGGCACTCTGCCGGAGGGGAAATCATCAGATGGCCATTTCATCATCCGGCGGCCACCATGATGAGGAGGGAGTAGTCCACCCTCGGGGCTGAGGGTTTTGTAACCAGTAGCTATGTGTTTAATCTGTCCTCTCTCTCGTGTTCTTGAGATGCACAATCTTGATGTATCGCGGCTTTGTAATATAGTCGGATCATGGTGTTTTCCCCTCTCTATCTTGTTGTGATGAATTGAGTTTTCCTTTTGAGATTTCATTTTTATCGGATTGAATACTTTTATGGATTTGAGAGCACTTGATATATGTCTTGCATACGAATACCCGTGGTGACAATGGGTATTATATTGATCACTTGATATATGTTTTGGCACTCAACTCGCGGATTCCCGAGGTGACATTGGGGTAATCTATGCATAGGTTGATGCACCATTCTTGTCTTGTTTTCTCCGGTAGAATCTTGGGGCACTCTTTGAGGTTCTTTGTGTAGGATTGAGCATTACGAATCTGAATTTGCTTTGGTGTTATTTTAGTATGAACTCTTGGATAGATCGATCGGAAAGAATAGACTTTGAGGTGGTTTTGTACCATACAAACAATTTATTCTTATGTTCTCCGCTAGGAACTTTGGAGTGATTCTTACGCAAGACATGGGGATGGTTATATGATCCAATTATATTAGCATTGTTGAGAGATTGCACTAGCGAAAGTACGGACCTTAGGCCTTGTTTTCAAGCATTGCAATACCGTTTTTTTCTCACTTTTGTCACTTGCTACCTTGCTGTTCTTATTTATTCATATATAAAAATATATTTCTACCATCCATATACACTTTTATCACCCATCTCTTCACCGAACTAGTGCACCGTGCAATTTGCCATTGTATTGGGTGTGCTGGGGACCAAGAGATTTCTTGTATTGGTTACAGGGTTGTTGAGAGAGACCATCTTCATCCTACACCTCCCACGGATTGATAAACCTTAGGTCATCCACTTGAGGGAAAATTGCTACTGTCCTAAAAACTCGTGCTTGGAGGCCCAACACGTGTCTACAAGAATAAAGTTGCATAGTAGACATCAAGCTCTTTTCTGGCGCCGTTGCCGGGGAGGGTTAGGTAAGCGGCACTCATATCCCGTCAACGAAGCTCTTTTCTGGCGCCGTTGCGAGGAGGTGAGGTGTGCATTGAAGTATATCTTTAGATCTTGCATCGGTCTTTTAGTTTCTTGTTTTATCACTAGTTTGGTTTTATAATAGAAAACAAAAAATAAAATGGAGATTGGGGTTTACCTTAGGTTGTTCTTTATCTTTTATAGTCTATCTTGAGAATAAGGATTCCGATAATTGTCTCAATTGCTAGAAAAGGAATTCAACAAAATTATGGCATAAAATGTTGGATGGTGGGCATGATTGCAATATGCTAGAATAAATTCTTTGAATAACCATGATGTTAATGATGATTGCATTAGTCATGATAATGAGTCTCCTATAAGAATGTCAATTTTTGCGGAGTGAATTGGGAGTGCAAATGCACACCAAAAAGGAAGATAGATTTTTGTAAGAAGCATAAACATTTAGAAACGAAAATTTGCAAGAGAGGCTAGATGATTGTGCTTGAAAGATTTAATTTTTTTCGCCATCCTTGTGAACTTGCAATGAACATGCTCATTTAAATCTCCAATGCAATTTGTTTCATGATCAAATCGTGTGTCCAAAAATTGTGATAACTTGATTACCGTTGAGCATCATAAAAGAGCTTAGTCTTCTTTGGGGGTATGAAGAAATGAACGTATAAACTAAGGGTATTCCAAAATTTAATCTCGAGAGATTTCTTGATTTTGATTAGAGGAAATTTATATGTTTTGTTGGTAAGTTGCATTGAGAATCCTTATATTGCCAACTATCTAAAGACAAGAAAACAAATAGAATATGGAAGAGGTACTAATGAAAGGGAAATATTTCCAATAACCCTCCTAGTGTTATTATGATGAATCAAGGTAACGAGGAGGAGCTTCCTATCCAATCAATCTCTTCAACAAGAATCTTGAAAAATTTAATTAAACCCACACAAGATGTGGTGAAGAAGAAGAAGAAAAGAAGAAAGAAAAGAGGTAAAAAGGTATCTTTCCCAAATAATGTTTGCTCCTATTATTATTGTGCTTCACGAAAATGAATCAAAAATAATTATAGAAGATGTGCATTTTGATGATATTGCTTCTTTGTTCTTATGGCACAATGTCTGAGAGCACTATTGATGATGATTTTTTTATGCCTATTGCTTGTTGTGATAATTATGATTGGAAGAAATGATACTTCTTATAATCTTGGAAATCTTTTTGGCCCAACTTGGAGTAGTGATGATTATTGTGATGACACTTATGTTATAAAAAGTAGTGATTTATTGTCAAATTTTTATTATTCCTTTTTCTGAACATTACTCTTTAATGTGGAAACAATTTTTAGTATTCGGTTCTTATGATACCCCCACTATTGGGAATGAAAATAAAATGGCTTATATGGAGAGTATAATTTTCTATGCTTTTGGATCGTGAAAAGAGTGCTTTATGTGATGGTTATATTGATGAATCTATTCATGATGCTACTGAAAAATATTATGAGAGAGGAACTTATGATTCATGATGCTCTTGTATGTTCAATCTTATATTTTATGCGAGCATCGTTGAATCATCATGCCTAGCTAAAAGGCATTAAAGAAAGCGCTTGTTGGGAGACAACCCAGCACTTTACCTACTGTTTTGGTGTTAACAGATTATTCTACTGTCATAATCAGTTTTATAGCTTTTATTTCATAAAGTGCCAAGTAAAGCCTTGGGATAGTGTGGATGATAGTTGACTTGATTCTGTGCAAAACAGAAACTTTTGCGCTCAGTCCAGGAATTTTGAAAATTCAGTGGAACGTGATTTTGATCTGAACTTTTAAAGGTGATAAGAGATAACAAATTCCCTACGTTTTCCTATTTTTCAGAATTTTTGGAGTAGCAGAAGTATGGTTGGAGTACAGATATACAGACACTTCTGTTTTTTACAGATTCTGTTTTCAATGCATAGTTTTGCTTGTTTCCTAGTTTCTATGGCTTATATTCAATATAAATTGTGGAAATGATCTAACAGTAGGCATTGTGTGGAAACAATTATTTTAATCTTGTCTTTGACAGTAACCAAAGTGAAATGGTTTGCTCTTTATCATACTAACTATCTCACGAAGTTCCGTTTAGTTTTGTGTGATTGAATGTTTTCAAGTTTTGGGTGAGATGTCAATATGAGGAGAATAAGGAGTGAGAAGACCCTAAGCTTGGGGATGCCCAAGGCACCCCCAAGGTAATATTCAAGGAAGATCAAGAAACTAAGCTTGGGGATGCCCTGGAAGGCATCCCCTTTCGTCTCCAACATTATCGGTAAACCTCACTTGGAGCTATATTTTCATTCGTCACTGATATGAGTTTTGCTTGGAGCATAATTTTATTTTGTTTTTATTTGCTTGCTGATATTTATAATAATTTTTTGCATCTTTATTTTCAATAAAAATGTCAAGGATAGCCTTTACCATGCTTATTTTGAATGTTCACATGTTGCTGTTTCAAAACAGAAAGTTTATCGCTGTTGCAAAATTCTATAGAAAAGTCAGAATGTGATAAAATGTTGAAACTTTTTGAAAAATAAGCTCTGATAAATTTTATACAGTATGGTAAATTTTCATAATTTTTGGGTTTAAGAAGTATTGATACTTCTGTATTCTTTACAGACTGTGCTGTTTTGGCAGATTGCTGTTAGTTTGCATTGTTTGCATATGTTTGCTTGTTTAATGATTCTATTTGAGGATAGGAGTATTAAATTGCAGAGGAATTTAGTATGCAATGTTGAATAATAAATTTTAGTGATTTTCTACAGTAGAGAATGATAAGGTTTTTGCATTGGTTTATACAACTTATCTCACGAGTTCTTGTTGTTGAGTTTTGTGGGATGAAGTTTTTAAGATTTAGGAAAACCGTGATATAAAGGAATTAAGGAGACACAAAAGCTAAGCTTGGGGATGCCAAGGAATCCAGAAATAATATTTCAAGAAGTCTCAAGCATCTAAGTTGGGGATGCCCCGGTAGGCATCCCACCTTTCTTCATCACAATTATCGGTTAGTATCGGTTGAGCTAAGTTTTTGCTTCTTCACATGAGTAGTACTATTGCTTGGATGTCATTTGTCTTGTTTTGCTTTGATGTTTTAATAAAATACTAGATCTGAAAGTTTTTAAATAAGAGAGAGTCCTCAATTGCTACCCATTTACTTCACTACTCGTTTGATCTTCATTATATCTTTTTGGAGTAGCTTGTCATTTACTCTTGTGCTTCACTTATATCCTATGAGTAAATTGTTGAATAATTGAATATAATGAAGTTGAAATTATAGTTTCATATCATGCCTAGTGGTAGCTTCACATTGGGTTGAAAGTGAATCTTTTGAAGCTTGACAATCACAATATTGGTCATTACAAGCAATTCATTAATGATTAATAGAAGGAAGAGAACTTTCACATGCAAAACACTATCTTGGAAATATTTTGTGATTGTGACCCCCATCAAAATATTATATGCCAAAATTGTTTGAACGTTGGACAAGAAGAAACGTAATGATTTATGTGTTCATATTCACATAGAAGATTATATTGTCATAGATCCTTCAAAAGTGGTGCTTGCCCCCCCCACCTTTGCTAGCAAAATTCCGCACCAAGTAGAGATACTACTGTGCATCCAAAACCCTTAAACCCAAATCTTATTTTCAAGAGTCCACCATACCTACCTAAGGATTGAGTAAGATCCTTCAAGTAAGTGTTCATCGGTGCAATAGCACATAAAATTGCTTCTAAAAGTGTTAGATCATTTAGTGTAGAGAATATTGAGTGTTTTAGTACACGAATGTGATAGCAAAGAACAAAAGCGACCAGACTGCATATAAAGGTTGCTATCATAAGGGAATATAACGTGACATTCTTTTGCCTAAGGGTGAGCCTACAAAAAAAAAAAAGCGCATGGCAACCTCTGCCTTCCCTCTGCGAAGGGCCTACTTTTATTTTATGTATTTACTTTCATGCAAGAGTCAAAGTTTTTCTCTATTTCCTTTTTATTTTTTTCTTTTGGCAAGCATCATGTGGTTGAGGAAAGATCTAGGCACATATATATCCAGTTGGATTGGATATGGGTAGCATGAATTTTATTGTTGACATCACCCTTGAGGTGAATACATGGGGGCGAAATTATAAGCCCCTATCTTTCTATGTGTCCGGTTGAAACGTTTTTGCTCATGGTATGCAGTGAGTGTTAGCAATCATAGAAGACTATATGATGGTTGAGTATGTGGAGCTCTTACTTAGACTCTGTTGAATAAGTTGAATTGCAATTGCTTGGTGAATAGAACATAGGTTGTTGAGTTTCAGAGAATTCATTGTTTGAACTTAACATGTGATTGGTTGCCACTTTAGAATGCATTTTGAGAGTTTATAAGAAAGGAATTGTTGTTTATGATGCTAGTAAAGTGATTGAATTGTCATGATCAAACTTGTGCCACCTTGTGCAGCATTAACACTTCATAAATTATTCTTTTATCATTTACCTACTTGAGGACGAGTAGGAATTAGCTTGGGGATACTGATACGTCTCCAACGTATCTATAATTTAGAAGTATTCATGTTTTATATTATCATTCTGGGTTGTTTTTACAATCATTTTATAGCACTTTATATCATTTTTTGGGACTAACCTATTGACCTAGTGCCCATGCTAGTTGCTGTTTTTGCTTTGTTTTTTTTTACATCGCCGGAAATCAATATCAAACGGAGTTCCAAACACCGCAAAACTTTTTGTGGATTTTTATGGACTAAAAGACATCCAATGGGCCAGAGCACACCTGGGGGGTGCACCGCCGGGGGCACACACCCACCAGGCGTGCCTGGGGCCCAGGCGCGCCCAGGTGGGTTGTGCCCACCTCGGTGGCCTCCCGCACCCCCTCTCACCCTATAATTCATCAAATATTCCAAAACCCTCGGGGAACCCTAGATCAGAAGTTCCGCCGTCTGTAAGGCTCTGTAGTGATGCCAAACCAATCTAGTACCCCGTTCCGGCACTCCGCCGGCTTGGGAAATCATACACCGATGGCCATCTTTATCATCCCGGCAGCCACCATGATGAAGAGGGAGTAGTACACCCTCGGGCTGCAGGGTTTGTATCAGAGCTATGTGTTTAATATCTCTCCTCTCTCTCTCGTGTTCTAGATGCCACAATCTTGATGTATCGCGGGCTTTGTTAATATAGTCGGATATATGGTGTTTTCCCCTCTCTATCTTGTGTGTATGAATTGAGTTTTTTCCCTTTGAGATTTCATTTTATCAAGATTGAATACTTTTATGGATTTGAGAGCACTTGATATATTCTCTGCATATGAATACCCGTGGTGACAATGCGGGTATTATATTGATTCACTTGATAATGTTTTGGCACACTCAACTCGCGGATTCCCGACGGTGACTTGGGGTCATCTATGCATAGGGGTTGATGCACGTCTTGTCTTTGTTTCTCCGGTAGAAATCTTGGGGCAACTCTTTGAGGTTCTTTATGTTGGATTGAGCATTTCGAATCGAATTGCTTTGGTGTTTATTTTAGTACGAACTCTTGTTGTAAGATCGATCGGAAAGAATAGCTTTGAGGTGGTTTCGTACCCTACAAACATTTTTTCTTATGTTCTCTGCTCGATAGGAACTTTGGAGTGATTCTTCATCGCACGTTGATGGTTGGTTATATGATCCAATTATATTAGCATTGTTGAGAGATTGCACTAGCGAAGTACGGACCTTAGGCCTTGTTTTCAAGCATTGCAATACCGTTGTGGCTCACTTTTGTCACTTGCTACCTTGCTGTTTTATTATATTCAGGTATAAAATATATTTCTACACATCCATGTTACACTTTTATCACCATCTCTTCGCCGAACTAGTGCACCTGTACAATTGCCATTGTATTTTGGGTGGTGTGTGGGGACACAAGAGATTTCTTGTATTTGGTTGCAGGGTTGTTTGAGAGAGACCATCTTCACCTACGCCTCCCACGGATTGATAAACCTTAGGTCATCCACTTGAGGGAAAAATTGTACTGTCCTACAAAACTCTGCGCTGGAGTCCCAACACGTGTCTACAGAATAAGTGTGCAGTTAGAAAAAGGGAGAAGGATGGGCGCGGCACGGTGGCCAGCGGGCGGCGGCAGGGGCGCGGCTGGGAACGGCAGGGGGCGCAGGGCGCGGTTGGGAAGCGCGCACGGGCCGCCGGCGGCAATAGGGGGAAGCACGAGTGGTGACCCAGAGGCCACGTGACATGCCGGGGTAGGGTGGGTGGCAGCGGCATAGGGCGGAGCGGCAAACACAACAGCAGATAGAAGGCGGCTACGACGGGCGCGGCTATGGCGGGGGCCGGCAGAGAGAAGGCAGTGGCAGCGCAACGCCGGGCGGGAGGCGGCTCCCGGGGTGCACGAGAGTGGCATATGGTGGCGCGGCGGTGGGAGCCTGATGCGTGAGCTGGCTGACAATGACGCGCGGGATCGATGATCGGACCTACGTCGACGGCGGCGGAGCTACGGTACGAGCGGGAGGCGCGCTAAGGAACGAAATTTGACAGGAAAGAGGAAGAAAAGGTGAGCGGGGGGCTCAAACAGCGAGCGCAGCAGAGTGCTCGTGTGAGCTGGAGGGGGTCGATGGAGAGCGAATCGACGACAAGCAAGGCGATGGCTTATGAGGGGACGTGGCTAGTGTCGCCGATGGCGTCTTAGTCAAATCTGCAGGGCGTAGACGATGTGCCCGATTGACGACGAAGCTCCCCAAGTGTCATCTTAGAGGAGGAAGCTCGGTGGCCACCGGGAGGTCGTCCATGGAGCGGCGTTGCTGGCTATGCACAGGGAAGAAGAAGGTGAGCTGGGAAGGGGAATCTGGGATGCTAGGTCTCAGGGAGCGCGAAGGATGCGGTCTTGTAAGGTGGGATGGCGGAGCCGGCCGATGGCTACCTTCGCGGCAAAGCGCTCGTGGATGGCTGTCACATGGCCCCCTCCCCGTGAACAGGATGTGGTGGGAGGAGGGTGGTTGGGGCTTGGCCTTTTGGCTAAATGGGGCCAAGTGACCCGGGTTGGGGTTTTCTCGCGTTCTTTTTTTTTGTTTTGTTTTTTTTCCTCTTTGTTATTTTTTTTTTCAGAGTTTATGTTTTAAAAATTTTTAAACACAATATTTTAGTTTAGTTTAAAACATACCAAAAGTAGTTATAAATTAGTATTACTATTTATATCTCTGCCACGAAAAGTTTCACTCACACATAAATGGTTTTAAACAATTTTAGAAATTACTAAACATTTTAAATGATTGTTTAAAAGCCCCTGTATGTAATTATTTTTTAGCACTTAAACACTTTATAAAAACATGGTTTCTTCACTAATAATACTTATGGAATTTATTTCCATAGTTTGCACATTTTAGTCCACATTTGAAAAACTTTAAATTTGTAATTTGAATTTGAAACGGTTTCGGAATCAACGCGAGTTTAGCAACAGTAAATGTGGTGACGTTGGCCATCATTAGCAGAGGAGTCGGTAGCTTAATTTCCGGGTTTTTATTGTCACAAAGTTCTGCGAGAAGGTCATCAAACCCGTAATTGCGGAGTGCTTGCTGACAACACCCTCAAACCATTGGATGCGCGAGGGGGTGCTTCACATCCGTGATGTTCAAGGGCAAGGAGGCACCGAAAGCGTGGAGTCAGGCTCGTAGAGGTGGAGCAGAGGTGTTCAAGTGCAAGGGATGGTGGGAGCATGGACTCAACGCCAAGCACTCCATGATCTACGAATTTTACCCGTGATCACAAGCTGGACGCTAGCGAGATTGGGGAAGGCCATATTCAGTTCATGAGAAAATCGAGCATCTCCAAGCCCAGATATTGACCGCAGAACCAGAACTGTGGGGAGTATGAATATAGATTTAAGAGATTGAGTTTGGCTGCAGATTGAGGATTCCGGAGACTGGTCCAGCTTTATGATGGTGGTGAAACCGAATGCCCGGAAGATGGAGACAAGACCACAACAACATCAACTCCATTCATCACAACCTCCAAAGAAGGAAACGTAGTATATGGTATGGGCACTCACCTTGGCTGGTGCAAGCTTGGGGGAGGTTGCCCCGGTTAGCGTAGCCATTCACTTCTTTACCTTTTCATTTTTCTAGTTCGTCCTTTGGCTATATCTTGGCTTAGTAGAATAAAGTTTTTCTTTAGTATGATTAGTTTTGAGTTTTGATTTTGTTGTCCCTCTATGTATCGAAGGTCCGAGAAGTTATATATAAAGAGTAGTTTTGAGTTGAGGGATTTGTTTTCTTGCTTTGATATTGGAAAAAATAGAGATGAAATAACTACAAAAGATATATACTAATCTATGGGGAAGTGATATGACTTAACATATCAGAAGTATGGCGTATAAAATTTGTTGGAGTGGACAAAACATAGTTTGGGTCATTGTTGCCAAGTAATAGGAAGTAATAAAGAAAGAGAGGTCTCACATATGAATAACTATCTTGGACATCCTTGTGATGTGAGCATCATTAAAAATATTATATGCTAAAAAGGTTGATGTCGACAAGGAAGACGGAACATATAATAGGTTATGTTTCCTTATATCCGAATGAATAGAAGTTATATTGTCATGGATCCTCCTAACATGTTGAGCTGCTTCCTCATCCTATGCATAGCCAAATCTTTGCAACAAGTAGAGATAACTACTTGTGCATCCAAAATCCTTAAACCCAAGTTTTGCCAGGAGAGTCCACCATACGAACCTATTGGATTGAGTAAATCCTTCAAGTAAGTTGTCACGGTGAAGCAATAAAAATTGCTCTCAAATATATGATTTTAGTGTGAGGCAAATAAGCTTTATACGAAATTGTGATATGGCCAGGAAACTAGAAGCGACGGACAACAGAATAAAGTTCTTAGACCAAGCGGCAATAGAACATGACGCTTCTTTTGCATTAAGATTTTGTGCATCCAACATAAAAGCGCATATGACAACCTCTGCTTCCTCTCGCGAAGGGCCTTATCTTTATTTTACTTCTCCTTTTTAGAAGAGTCATTGGTGACATCACATCTCCTTTTATACTTTTTCTCTTTGAGCAAGCACTATAGGTTGGGAAGATCCCCAGATATATATCCACCGGGCATGTAGGTGTTCATAAACGATATAGTTGTGATGTACCCTGAGGTTATTGGTTGGGAAGGCGAAAACTCTAAGCCCCTCTCTTCTATGTGTTTGATTAAACATTGATTCATAAAGTACCACGTGAGTGTAGCAATACAAAAGATTAAAATGATGGTGAGTATGTGAACTTGTAAACAAAGCTCTTGCATGACTCTTTCCGATGTTAGATAAATTGCAAATTTGTTCCAATGACCAATTATCATAGTTTGTTGTTTTTGAATAAAGTTTTTGAGTCATCTTACCTGGTGAATGAATGATTACTTTAGATAACAAATTTATGAAATATATGTTGTTGTTCTAAAGATGATAATGATGCCTCAGTCCATATTTTATTTTATCGCCCTCTATCTCCTAAAAATGTGGTGATGATTAACGATTTTGGCTTTCGCTTGAGGGACAAGCGAGAGCGTCTAAGCTTGGGGGCGTTTATACGTCCATTTGGCATCATGCTTTTAGTGGATATTTATTTGCATTGTGGCTGTTGTGATCAAAAATTTATGGTACAACTACTTATGACTTTCTCTCTTTATTTACAAGTTTACATGAAGGAGCGGAGGAATGCCGCAGCTGGAAAGCTGGATTCGGACAAGAAGGTGCAAAATCTGACGAGCCCTGTTCTGCAAAACTCCAAAAGTCCTCAAAATTTATGAAGAAAGAATGACTTTTGGAATATAGAAGAATTATGGTGCGAAAAGAAGAAAGAAAAGAAGAAAAATTACCAGAGGGGACCTCCACCAGCCGGTGGCCAAACGCATCGGTGGGGAATCGGCCGCACCCCCCCCCTACCCCCAGGCGCGCGTGCTAGGGCTTGTGGGCCCCCTGCAGGTCTTCAGTGTCCATCTTCTGCTATATGAAGGGTTTTACCGAGAAAAAATCATGAAAGAAGATTTCGGGATGAAAGTGCCGTCGTCTCGGGTGGAACCTCGGGCAGAGAAGACAAGAGAAGAAGCAGAGACAAAGAAGAAGCAATCTAGGGCTCGCGGAGCGATTTGTCGGAAGGAAATCCCTCGGCAAGGGGAAATAAAGCCACGTCATCACCAATGATCCTATCATCGAGGGTGGGATGCCGGGTCAATTCTGTCCCCCAAAACCTCAGGAATTGGTACCCTTGTGGGTGCAGTTAGTGATGATTACTCCTTTTGAGTTGATTGCTAGTGGTTTATGGGTGTGTGGTTTGGAACATCATATATTCAGATCCTTGATGTATTCAATTTACCCCGATGATATTGAACATGAATATGCTTTGTGAGTAGTCACGTTTGTTCCTGAGGAAGGGAGAATCGTGTTATACGTGCCATCCCGGGGCCCCGCCGCCCCGGGGCCCTGCCCTGCCGCCCCGCGGCCCCGCTGCCCCACCGCCCCGGCACCCCGCCGCGTCCTCCACCGCCGCCAGAGCCAAGGTGAGATTTTATTTTGTTTTCTTCTACTGTTCTTTGCTATTTAGGTTTAGGTGTTATTAATAGGTTTAGGTTAGTGCTAGGTTTAGGTTTAGATAATTAGAAGAAGAAAGTTGAAAAAAAGAAGAATAAGTAGAAGAAAAGGAAAAAGGAAAAAAGGAAGAGGGTCATGGATCGCGGGTCGCTGAGGGGATAGATGGTGGAGCCAGTGGGTCCCACCGGTCCCGACGCCATCGCCCATGCCGAGAATCCCCTGGTCCGAGCAGAGCATAGGAAAACGAACCCAATCTACACATACTCAGGTGGGATTAGGACCTATCTTTACCTATTAGCGTCTAGGTTGCATGAACGTAATAAAAGTGACAAACTCCATTAACTGATGAATATATACATGCTGATATATATATATATACATATATATACATATATATATGTATATATATATATATTTCTTATGTGTCCAATAGCTAGGCAAGATGAGTGATCGTGTGTGGATGTACACCGGTCACACTAGTTAGAAAGACATGACCATTGAATGGTTAACAAAAACCAAGGGGTTTCTGAGAGCAGCATTTGCAAATGGCCAAAAGTAACCTGGTGCCCCTATGCCGGGTGCAACAATTGGCACAAGAGGATAGAGGATGAAATGGGCAAACACCTGCAGAAGAGGGGTTTTACGCCAGGTTATACGGTGTGGACATTTCATGGCTAGTCTGCCCAACGGGCCAGAGCTGAGGTGCTTCATCGTCGCACCGACGAGCATGGTACCGGGATGGAAGACATGGTGCAAGACTTTGATGATGCTCGGGACTCGGATGATGAGATGGAGGAATCTGCAAAGGCCTTCAATGAAATGTTGGAGTCTTCAAAACATCCTCTCCACGAGCACACTGAGCTTTGTCAGCTAGATGCCATCTCACAAATAATGGCTCTGAAGTCTCAATTCAACTTGGGCAGAGAATGTTACGACACGATGATGACAGTATTTGGACGTTTTCTACCCAAAGGCCATGTACTACCTACAAACCTGTACCAGTCAGAAAAAATCCTTCGTGCTCTTAAGATGCCCTATGAGAAGATACATGCCTGTGAGAAAGGATGTGCCTTATTTAGGCTTCAGTATGCGGACTTGAACTATTATCCCATTTGCAAGTCATCCAGGTATGTTGTGGTAGACAACGGTATGGGTGAGAAGACGCAGACCAAAATCCCCGTTAATGTTCTTTGGTATATGCCAATCGTACCAAGACTTCAACGTCTTTTCATGGTCGAAGAGACGGCCAGACAAATGACATGGCACAAAACGGGCAAAAGAACCCAACTAGATGTAGATGGGAAGCTGATGATGGTGCACACATCAGACGGTGAAGCGTGGAAGCGCTTCGATGCATTAGTTAGCTCAAAAATGGCATAACTACCTAAGTTAGCTTAAAAATGACCTATACTTAGCTTCTTCAGTTCATTTATGACATACTTAGCATAGTTAGGTAAAAAATGGCATGATAACCTTGGTTTAGCTCCAAAATGACATAGACTTAGCTTATTTTCCTCGAAAATGACATAATAACCTTACTAAGCTCCAAAATGACCTATTTACCTAGCTTAGCTCTAAAATGACCTACACTTAGTATTTTTACCTAGCTTAGCTAAAAAATGGCATTTTTACCTACCCTAGTTAGAAGAAGAAGAAGATAAAGAAGAGGAGAGGAGAAAAAGAAAGAGAAGAAAAATTCTTCTTCTTTTTCTTCTTCTTCTTCTTCTTCTTCTTTTTCTTCTTCTTCTTCTTCTAGCTAGTCTTCTTCTTCTTCTTCTTATAACTTTCTTCTTTCCCAATTTGCAGATTTGCTTTAGATGAGGAAGCTTGCGTTCATGGAGTCTACTCTTCTCCTTGTGCTTCCTTTTTGTTTTGATTTTGAACGATATGTATGTATGGATGAAGCTTGGAGTCTACACTTTGCGTTGATGAAACTTGCGACCTATATATGTATGTATGGATGAAACCATTGTATGCTTGTTGTTGGATATGTTGCATATGTTCCTCTCTTCACGATTCATGTCTTGGTATGCTTGTTGAAAGTATTTTCAAATGTGTATATATATATCTGTGAAATTCTGTGCAATTGAATGAATTTAAGAAAAAACAGAAAAAACAGGGGCTATACAGGCTCTTTGCCGTCTGCTGGCAGACGGCAAAGAGCTTTGCCATCAGCCAGCAGACGGCAAAGCTGCCACATGGCAGCTACCCGTACAACCTGGGGGGGCACTGGGCTGGCCTATATGGTTGCTTTGCCGTCTGCTGGCAGATGGCAAAGATGCAAAGGTCTTTGCCGTCTGCCAGTAGACGACAAAGCACGCCGTTAACCCCTTAACGGACCTAAGCTGCCACGTGTGCCGTCCAGGTCCTTTGCCGTCTGCTGGCGGATGGCAAAGGCCTTTGCATCTTTGTCGTCCGCCAGTAGACGGCAAAGTGCCTTTTGCCGTAGCTCGTTTAGCCGGACGTGTTGCCGTCTGCTGGCTGACGACAAAGGCCTTTGCCGTCCACCAGGCATGCCTTTGCCGTCAGCCACGGCAGATGACAAAGTTCCTGATTCCTGTAGTGAAGGATGCCCGTAAGTTTGTTTTATCTTGTGATGAATGTCAAAGAATTGGTAACATTGGTAAGCGTCAAGAAATGCCTATGAATTATTCACTTGCTGTTGAACCATTTGATGTTTGGGGTTTTGATTACATGGGACCTTTTCTGTCCTCTAGTGGGTATACTCATATTTTGGTTGCTGTTGATTATGTTACTAAGTGGGTAGAAGCTATTCCAACTAGTAGTGCTGATCACAACACCTATATTAAAATGCTTAAGGAAGTTATTTTTCCCAAGGTTTGGAGTCCCTAGATATTTAATGATTGATGGTGGTTCACATTCTATTCATGGTGCTTTCCGTAAAATGCTTGCTAAGTATGATGTTAACCATAGAATTGCATCACCCTATCATCCTCAGACTAGTGATCAAGTTGAACTTAGCAATAGAGAAATAAAATTGATTTTACAAAAAACTGTCAAAAGGTCCAGGAAGAATTGGCTTAAGAAATTAGATGATGCACTTTGGGCTTACAGAACAGCATATACAAATCCTATGGGTATGTCTCCTTATAAAATGGTTTATGGAAAAGCTTGTCATTTACCTCTTGAGTTAGAACATAAAGCATATTGGGCAATTAAAGAACTCAACTATGATTTCAAACTTGCTGGTGAAAAGAGGTTATTTGATATCATCTCACTAGATGAATGGAGAACCCAATCTTATGAAAATGCTAAGTTGTTTAAAGAAAAAGTTAAAAGATGGCATGATAAGAGAATCCAAAAGCGTGAGTTTAATGTTGGAGAATATGTTCTTTTGTACAACTCTCATTTCAGATTCTTTGAAGGAAAACTCCTCTCCAAATGGGAAGGACCCTATGTTATCGTGGAGGTTTATCGATCTGGAGCTATCAAAATAAATAATGCCGAGGGTACTAACCCGAAGGTTGTCAATGGGCAAAGAATAAAACATTATATCTCAGGTACGCCAATTAATGTTGAAAGCAATATTATTCAAACTATGACACCAGAAGAACACATAAACGAAACCTTCCGAAATACTCCAAAATCATGAAAAAAGAGGAGAAACGTGATACGGTATGTAAACGGACTCCGAAAAATCCGTAAAAATATTTTCTGTCAGTTTTGGAATATATCAAAAATTAGGAAAATAAGAAACAACCAGGAAGGCACCCCTGGTGGGCACAAGACACCAGGGCGCGCCCAGGTGGGTTGTGCCCACCTCAGGTACCTTCCGAACTCCGTTTTTCTTCCGTTTGCTTGTTTCCCAAGATAAAAAATCTTTATATACCCCCCGAACCTATTGACCACCGTATTGCGGAGAAATCTTCTGTTTTCTTTTCTTGCTATTTTCGGTCAGATCTGTTAAGCCAGGCATCATGTCTTCTCCCTCCTCCAACAATGTAGAAGAGGAGGCTTGGTTGATGAAGATCGAGTTGAAGAGAGAAGAGCCCAAAGAACTTGTCAAAGGGGACAAGAGCAAGGAGGCCACCAGAGATCAAGCGTCGGTGGTCGAGCAAGCCTTGCCTACCGAGGAAGAAGAGGATGTCCTTCAACCTTACTATGAGCACCTCACCCCTACTGAAATTGAAGCTTTTAGGATCATCGAAACGGTTCGTGTGCAAAATAAATATCTCACCCGTGAAAATATTCTATTGCAAGAGCACATCATTGCCCTCCGAAGCATCATCCGTAGATTGGAGAAGCTGTTGGAGAGGGCCACCACTTCATCACCACCACCTCCTTCTTCATCACCAAAGCAAAATTGAGTATCAGGTATGGGCACTCCCCTTGGCTTGTGCCAAGCTTGGGGAGGTGCCCCGGTATCGTATCACCACCACTATCTTTTGCCTTTACTTATCTTAGTTTGATCCATAGTTATCTTTTGCTTTAGATGAATAAAAGTTTAGTTTGATCCTTTTCTTTTCGAGTGTTTGCTTAGTGATCTATCCTTGTAATCATGTGCAAGATATATAATAAAGTTTAGTTTGAGTTTTTTTTCTTTTTCTTTCATGTTCAATAAAAAGAAAGGAAATAAATGAAAAAGATCATATGGTAATCCTATGGTAAGTAATGACATCACATAAGGAAGAGTATAAGTAGAAAATTTTATTGGAGACTTACAAACATAGCATTGGTCAATGATGCAATTCATGAAAGAATTAATAAGGGAAGAGAAGATTCACATGCAAATACACTATCTTGGACATCTTTTGTGATTGTGAGCCCCCATCAAAATATTATATGCCAAAATCGTTGACGTTGGACAAGGAAGACAATGTAATGATTTATGTTTGTTCATATTCACATTAAAGTTATATTGTCATAGATCCTTTAACATGTGGTGCTTGCCCCCCATCTTTGCTAGCCAAAAATTCCGCACTAAGTAGAGATACTACTTGAGCATCCAAAACCCTTAAACCCAAATCTTGTTTCGAGAGTCCACCATACCTACCTATGGATTGAGTAAGATCCTTCAAGTAAGTTGTCATCGGTGCAAAAAGGGCAATAAAAATTGCTTCTAAAAGTGTTGGATCATTTAGTGTAAGAGAAAATTGAGCGTTGTACGAACTTGTGATGGCAAAGAATAAAAGTGACAGACTACATAATAAAGGTTGCTATCATAAGGGGCAATATAACATGACGTTCTTTTGCGCTAAGAGATTGATCATACAAACGAAATGCACATGGCAACCTCTGCTTCCCTCTGCGAAGGGCCTATCTTTTACTTTTATGTATTTACTTTTATGCAAGATTCAAAGTATTTCTCTCTATTCCTTTTTATTTTTCTCTTTTGGCAAGCATCATGTGGTGAGAAAAGATCTAGGCACATATATCCAGTTGGATATGGGTAGCATGAGTTATTATTGTTGACATCACCCTTGCGGTGATTATGTTGGGTGGCAAAAACTATAAGCCCCTATCTTTCTATGTGTCCGATTAAAACTTTTTGCTCATGTGTATGCGGCGAGTGTTAGCAATCATAGAAGACCATATGATGGTTGAGTATGTGCACTTGCCAAAAAGGCTCCGATACGTGACCCTTCCTGAAAAGATGATGAATTTTAGTTGCAAAGTTGACTGAGAACATAGTTTGTTGGTTTTTAATAGAGTTTATGCTTTATACTTCGATGTTGTGATGAATTGTTACTTGTTCATGAGAAGTCTATGATACAAGTTATATGATAAAAGTTCTATAATAAATTTTTATGTTAAAGTTTGTTGCTGTTATAATAATATACATGATGCTTCTATGTCCGTATTTTGTTTTTATCGACACCTCTCTCTCTAAGCATTTGGACATGTTTTTCGATTTCGGTTTTCGCTTGAGGGCAAACAAGGTCTAAGCTTGGGGGAGTTGATACGTCCATTTTACATCATGTTTTCCTACTGTTATTTATATTGTTTTTAGATATAATAATGCTTTTTGGAGTAATTCTAATGCCTTTTCTCTCATAATATGCAAGGTTCACACTAAGAGGGAGAATACCGGCAGCTGGAATTCTGGACCTGAAAAAGCTACGTCAGGCTACCTATTCTGCACAACTCCAAATGAGCTGAAACTTCACGGAGAATTTTTATGGAATATATAAGAATTATTGGAGCAAATAAGTACTAGAGGGGGCCCACCAGGTGGACACAACCCACCTGGGCGTGCCAGGGAGCCCAGGCGCGCCCTGGTGGGTTGTGCCCTCCTCGGCCCACCTCCGGTGCCCCTCTTCTGGTATATAAGTCATTTTGACCTAGATAAAATAAAGAGAGGACTTTCGGGATGAAGCGCTGCCGTCTCGAGGTGGAACTTGGGCAGGAGCACTTTTGCCCTTCGGCGAAGCGATTCCGCCGGGGGAACTTCCCTCCCGGAGGGGGAAATCATCGTCATCCTCTTCACCAACAACTCTCCCATCTTGGGGAGGGCAATCTCCATCAACATCTTCAACATCACCATCTCCTCTCAAACCCTAGTTCATCTCTTGTGTTCAATCTTTGTACCAGAACCTTAGATTGTTGCTTGTGGGTGACTAGTAGTGTTGATTACATCTTGTAGTTGATTACTATATGGTTTATTTGGTGGAATATTATATGTTCAGATCCATTATGCTATTTAATACCCCTCTGATCTTGATCATGATTATCATTTGTGAGTAGTTACTTTTGTTCTTGAGGTCACGGGAGAAATCTTGTTGCAAGTAATCATGTGAACTTGATATTTGTTCGATATTTTGATGGTATCTATGTTGTGATTCCCTTAGTGGTGTCATGTGAACGTCGACTACATGACACTTCACCATATTTGGGCCTAAGGGAATGCATTGTGGAGTAGTTATTAGATGATGGGTTGCGAGAGTGACAGAAGCTTAAACCCTAGTTTATGCGCTATTCCATAAGGGACCGATTTGGATCCAAAAGTTTAATGCTATGGTTAGATTTATTCTTAATACTTTTCTCGTAGTTGCGGATGCTTGCGAGGGGGTTAATTATAAGTAATAGGCTTGTTCAAGTAAGAACAACACCTAAGCACTGGTCTACCCACATATCAAATTATCAAAGTAGCGAACACAAATCAAACCAACATGATGAAAGTGACTAGATGAAATTCCCGTGTACCCTCAAGAATGCTTTGCTTATCATAAGAGACCGTTTTGGCCTATCCTTTGCCTCAAAAGGATTGGGCTACCTTGCTGCACTTTTGTTACCGTTACCATTGCTTGCTTGTTACAAATTACCTTGCTATCAAACTACTCGCTACTTATAATTTCAGTGCTTGCAGAGAATACCTTACTGAAAACTACTTGTCATTTACTTCTGCTCCTTGTTGGGTTCGACACTCTTACTTATCGAAAGGACTATGATTGATCCCCTATACTTGTGGGTCATCAAGGCTCCGTAAATTTTCAGGACTTTTGGAGTTGTGCAGAATAGGTCTCTCAGATTTGCTCCTTTTGGGTCCAGAATTCCAGCTGCCAGCATTCTCCCTCTTCATGTAAATCTTGTAAAATAAGAGAGAAAAGGCATAAGTATTGTACCATAATGTGTAATAACAGCCCATAATGCAATAAGTATCAACATAAAAGCATGATGCAAAATGGACGTATCATATAGCGGGAGCTATATGACATTTGTAAAATCTAATATGTGGTTGACATATTGTTGGAAATAACATAAAGTTTCTTAGCAAAATAAAAGGGTTCATCAAAAGGAATATTTTTTATGAAAGTCTCAATAGCTTACTGGATTTAAAGTTCTATGGATATAGATCGAGATTTCTAATTGTGCTAAAACCAAAATATGTACATTGACAAAAGGGTTCAAATAGTTTTGAAATGGAGAATGATGTAAAGTTATTCTCCCGATCATCACATGGTGTAACACTTAACAAAATCAATGTCCTAGGACATTTTGAATGTGTAGATGATTGGAGTTTAGAATACTATAATAGTTGAACTCATCATGAAAACCATGATATTTCCAAAGGTTAGTAACAGTGATCATGAGATGACTCACTGGACAGCTAGTAAAATTATCAAGTACCTTGGAAGGATAAAAGGATACGTCTTGTCCATAGAGGAGATGAAGAGATTGTTGAATGAATAATTATTTCATGGTTGTTTTAGATGACTATCGGGTTATAATAGTATGATAGTTTGAATGGGTTCAAACATAATAATATTGTGGATTTTGATACGTCTCTAACGTATCTATAATTTTTGATTGTTTCATGCTATTATGTTATCAATCTTGGATATGTTTTATGCAATTTTATATCATTTTGGAGGACTAACCTATTGACTCAATGCCTAGTGCCAGTTGTTATTTTCTATTAGTTTTTGGTTTTCCAGAAATCTGTACCAAATGGAATCCAAATGCTACGAAACTTTTTGATGATTCGGGTGGAGACCAGACAAGAAGCGAGGAGATGGCAAGGCAAAAGGGCGCTCCCAAGGGGGTAGGGCGCGCCCTGATGCCTTGTGGGATCCACATGGATCTGTCTGACCTAATTCAACTTCTATAAATTCTCAAATATTGGGAAACCCCTAGAGGGCCACCCATAACAATTTTTCCACTGTCGCAAGTCTTTGTTCTTCCACGATCCCATCTGGAGGCCTTTTCTGGTACCCTGTCAGAGGGGGAATCGATTACGGATGGGCCCTCTACATCAACATTGCTGCCCTTCTTGTGATGTGTGAGTAGTTCACCACGGACCTATGGGTCAATATCTAGTATCTAGATGGCTTCTTCTCTCTCTTTTGCCTTCAATACAATGTTCTCCATGATCTTCATGTAGATCGATCTAATGTAATCTTCTTTTGTGATGTGTTTGTTGGGATCCGATGAACTATGGGTTTACGAACAGATTATTCGTAGAAAGTAATTGAGTCTTTTCTGAACATTATTATGCATGATTATTATAGCTTTGTATTTCTCTCCAATCTATCCATTTGGTTTGTCCAACTAGATTGATTTATCTTCAGTGGGAAAGGTGCGTTGTAAAAGGTTCAATCTTGTGGTGTCCTCACCCAATGACAATAGGGGTACGAGGCATGTATTTGTATTGTTGCCATTAAGGGTAAAACGATGGGGGTTTAATCATATTGCTTGGTTTTATTCTATCTACATCATGTCATCTTGCTTAAAGTGTTACTCTGTTTGTCATGAACTTAATACCATAAATGCAGGCAGGAGTCGGACGATTGGTGGATTAATAGTAGTAGATGCAGACAGGAGTCGGTCTACTTACCACTTATGTGATGCCTATATACATGATCATTGCCATGAATAACATCATAACTATGCGCTTTTCTATCAATTGCCCAACAGTAATTTGTTTACCCACCGTATGTTATGTTTCGAGAGAGAAACCTCTAGTGAAAACTATGGTCCCCGGGTCTACTTTTATCATATTACTAAAACCAAAAATACCTTGCTGCAATTTATTTACTTTTCAATTTATGTACCTATCACTATCAGATTTAATCATTAAGAGTAACGAGTTCAAGGGGATTGACAACCCTCTTGCCCATGTTGGGTGCAAGTATTTGCTCTTGTGTGTGTAGGTGCTGCTTACTAGGCATTTGTGTGGAGCTACTTACTAGGCATTTGCGTGGTTCTCCTATTGGTTCGATAAAATTTGTTCTCACTAAAAGGGAAATACTTATCTGCTACCATATTTCTTCACCCTTCCTCTTTGGGGAAATCCCAACGCAACTCACAAGTAGCAGAAAGAAATTCTAGCACCGTTGCCGGGGAGACATCATCAAATACCTATAGGTTCCTTCACACAAATCATCATTTACTTGTTCTATATTTTATTTTATTTTATTTTCCTTCTCTTTTTCTTCTACCTCACTTGTGTGCTATCTTTGCTTGTGTTGCCATGTGCCTTCTATTTACTTGCATCTTCGCTTGCTAAAAATAATTCATATGGATCCTCATCCACTTACTAATCATTTCAAAATATTCAATTATGATGAACCAATTGCTAGTGAGTTGAGTGCACTTGATTATCTTTATGAAGTTTTACTTGAAAACCGTGAATCTCAAAATTCTGATGAAGTGTTAAAAGAAGAAATTTATAAAGTGATTCATGATAGCTGCTTGAATGAAAAGCATGATTGCAATGATGTTATTATAAATTCTATTAATATCAATTGTGCAAATGATATGCAAAGCTACAAGCTTAGGGTTGATCATTTTGTTATGTCAACTACTTATTCCAATGATCATGATTGGGGTGATAATGCTTCTTATGATCTTGAAAATTTATTTAAGCCTCATGATGAATATGTTATTGATAACAATGTTTGCAATAATATTGAAAGTGGGTTTGGAACAGTGTCATCTTTAGGTAAAAATAATCCTATATATTCGGAGAGTGTTCAATCTTATGAATTTTTTGATAAAAGTGGGTTATGAGAGATCATGAATTTAGTTGATGTTAATCCCACTATCTTGCAGATTATAAGATTTGTATGCATATGGATCATAAAGAAAATGTTTTACATGATAGTTTTATTGTTGAGTTTGATTATGATCCTACATGTAACTATTATGAGAGAGGCAAATATGGTTGTAAAAATCTTCTTGTCACTAAATTACCTCTCTTAGTGTTGAAATTATTAATGCTTCATTCTTCCTGTTTGCATGTGCTAGATATTAATTGTCTTGATAATATATTTACATATAAAATTTCTATGCATAGGAAGTATGTTAGGGTTAAATGTGTTTTTCACATGCTACATGATGCTCTCTTTGAGGTTCAATTATTATCTTCCATGTGAGCATTGTTAAAATCTCAAAGCCTATCTTAATGGCTATAAAGAAAGAGCTTATGGGGAGCCAACCCAATAGTTATCTTAAATTTTTTGCTTTTTAATTTTGTTTTGTGTGATGACATGATTATTGCTATTGTAATGATTGTGTTTTATATTTTAATTAGTATTTGTGCCAAGTAAAGCCTTTGGGTTGATTTGGATGATTGTTGACTTGATTCTATGCAAAACCAAAAAGTTTTGCGTCTAATGCATGTATTCCTATAATTTTATGGCACGTGATAATTTGATGAAATTTTACACATGATTGATATACAAATTGCCCATGTTGTCCTAATGTTTTTCTGAATTTTTAGAGTTGCAGAAGTATGGTTTTTGTTTAGATCATTGTATATAGACCGTTCTGTTTTAGACAGATTCTATTTTTATTGCATAGTGTGCTTATTTTAATGAAGCTATTGATTATGTCAGGGGGTATAAGTCATGGAGAAGTTAGAATACAGTAGGTATTATGCAAGAATAATTATGAATGAGTTTACAACACTACCTAAAGTTTATGATTTGTCTATTATACTAACGGATCTCATGAGGTTTCTGTTGAGTTTTGTGTGCTGAAGTTTTCAAGGTTTGGGTGAAATCACGATGGATGGAGGAATAAGGAGTGGCAAGACCCTAAGCTTGGGGATGCCCAAGGAACCCCAAGGTAATATTCAAGGAAGACCCAAGCATCTAAGCTTGGGGATGCCCCTGATGGGATCCCCTCTTTCGGCTATAATTCATCGGTATGTTACTTGGAGCTATATTTTTATTCATCGCATGATATGAGTTTTGCTTGGAGCGTCTTGTACTATAGTTTTTCTTTGCTTGCTTTTTAGTTTGTCACAATCATTGTTTGCTGGATACACCTTTTGAGAGAGACACACATTGATCATGATTTGTTAGAATACTCTATGCGTTCACTTATATCTTTTGAGCTAGGCAGTTTCTCTTGGGCTTCACTTATATTTGCTAGAGCACAGTGGTGGTTATATTTTATAGAAACGATTGCACTCTTATGCTTCACTTAAATGTTTTTAACATATTTTAAATAGTAAGAGGTAATATGCACGTGTTATAAGACTAGTCCTAAAATGATAGGTATTCAAGGAGGATATAATAAAAACTTTCATTTAGATAACTAAATATGAAGCGTATGGTTTAATTATATTGATGTCATAATATGACAGGGTATTGGTTCATGATCATTGGTTAGTATAAATATCGGTATTGAAGCTTGTTATTAACTTCTCATCTAAGTGTTGGTCATGGCATGACGGGGATGTCCGAGTATTCTTAGGTCTGATTGTAATTTGTTGTGTTGTTTGAATAGGGGGCGTGCGATGGTTAACTCCTATCAACCTCCTCCCTAGGGGCATGCGAGTAGTACTTTTCTTCGAGGGCTAATAAACTTTCACAATAAGTATATGAGTTCTTTATGACTAATGTGAGTCCATCGATTATACACACTCTCATCCTTCCACATATTGCTAGCCTCTTCGGTACCGTGCATTGTCCTTTCTCACCTCGAGAGTTGGTGCAACTTTGCTGGTGCATTCAAACCCCGTGATATGATACACTCTATCACACATAAGCCTCCTTATATCTTCCTCAAAATAGCCATCATACCTACCTATCATGGCATTTCAATAGCCATTCCGAATATATTACCATGCAACTTCCACCGTTCCATCTTATGACATGTGTGTTCATCATCACATTGCTTTGCATGATCATATAGAGCTGACATGATATTTGTGGCAAACCCACCATTTATCATTGTAGTACATGTTACACTAGATCACTGCACATCCTGGTACACTGCCAGAGGCATTCATATAGAGTCATCTTGTATTCGTTTTATCGAGTTGTAAGTAAATAAAAGTGTGATGATCGTCATTATTAGAGCATTATCCAGTGAGGAAAAAGGATGATGGAGACTAATGATTCCTTCAAAGAATAAAGATGAGGTTCAGCATTAATAAAAAAGGAGGCCAAAAGAGCCCAACAAAAAAAATGAGAGAAAAAGAGAGAAGGGGCAATGTTACTATCCTTTTACCACACCTGTGCTTCAGAGTAGCACCATGTTCTTCATATAGAGAGTCTCCTAAGTTGTTGCTTTCATATACTAGTGGGAATTTTTCATTATAGAACTTGGCTTGTATATTCTGATGATGGGCTTCCTCAAATGCCCGAGGTCTTCATGAGTAAGCAAGATGGATGCACACCCACTTAGATCCATTTGAGCTTTCATACACTTATAGCTCTAGTGCATCCGTTGCATGGCAATCCCTACTCCTCACATTAATATTGATTGATGGGCCTCTCCATTGCCCTCCGCCGAGTTGATGCGAGGCTTTCTTCCTTTTTTGACTTCCCTTATTGATCTCTACCACATCATTCTATTACACCCATAGTGCTATATCCATGGTTCATGCTCATGTATTGAGTGGAGATGAAAATGCTAAAGCGCGTTAAAAAGTTTGATCCAATTGCTTGGTTTGACACCAGGGTGCTCATGATTTATATTTATGTGGTGAAGGTGGAGTCATGCCAATGCTTAGATGATACAATGAGTAGGGATAACATTTGTTAAGCATCATATATTTAGAAAAATTAATGATTATGTCCTTATATTCATGGATATTATTATGTTGATATTAATTACTTCATCGTTTCTGAACATTTATACCGTGAAGAGATTACATGATAAACAAGCTAGGTAGCATTCAACATCAAAAATTATGTTTTTATCATTTACCTACTCGAGGATGAGCAGGAATTAAGCTTGGGGATGTTGATACGTCTGTGATGCGGCTTGAACTATGTCGGTATTTCCCCAAAGAGGAAGGGATGATGCAGCACGGCTATGGTAGGTATTTCCCTCAGTGATGAGACCAAGGTTATCGAACCAGTAGGAGAACCACGCAACACTACGTGAACGGCACCTGCACACAAAGAACAAATACTTGCAACCCGACATAAAAGAGGGGTTGTCAATCCCTCCCGGGTAAAAAGATAGATAAAATTGTAGTAGATCGGATAAATAGATCTCGCGGGAACGCGAGATATTATAAATAACAATAAATTGTAGCAAGATATTTTTGGGTTTTTGGATTAATAGATCTGAAAATAAAAGCAAATAAAAATAGATATCGAAGGCAAATATGATAAAGAAGAGACCCGGGGGCCGTAGATTTCACTAGTGGCTTCTCTCGAGAAAAATAGCATATGGTGGGTAAACAAATTACTGTTGGGCAATTGATTGAACTTCAAATAATTATGACGATATCCAGGCAATGATCATTATATAGGCATCACGTCCAAGATTAGTAGACCGACTCCTGCCTGCATCTACTACTATTACTCCACACATCGACCGCTATCCAGCATGCATCTAGTGTATTAAGTTCATGGAGAAATGGAGTAATGCAATAAGAATGATGACATGATGTAGACAAGATCTATTCATGTAGGAATAGACCCTATCTTGTTATCCTTAATAGCAACGATACATACGTGTCATTTCCCCTTCTGTCACTGGGATTGAGCACCGTAAGATCGAACCCATCACAAAGCACCTCTTCCCATGGCAAGAAAAATCGATCTAGTTGGCGTAACTAAACCAAAGATTCGAAGAAGAAATACGAGGCTATAAGTAATCATGCATATAAGAGATCAAAAGACTCAAATAACTTTCATGGATAAAAACATACATCTGATCATAAACTCAAAGTTCATCGGATCCCAACAAACACACCGCAAAAAGAGTTACATCAAATAGATCTCCAAGAGACCATTGTATTGAGAATCAAAAGAGGGAGAGGAAGCCATCTAGCTACTAACTACGAACCCGTAGGTCTACAATGAACTACTCACGCATCATCGAAGAGGCACCAATGAGGATGATGAACCCCTTCGTGATGGTGTCTAGATTGGATCTATGGTTTCTGGAACTTGCGGCGGCTGGAATTGTATTTCGTCGACTCCCCTAGGGTTTTTGGACGTCCAGGGTATTTATAGAGCAAAGAGGCGGTGCGGGAGGCAGCCGAGGTGGGCACAACCCACCTAGGCGCACCTGGGCCCCCAGGCGCGCCCTGGTGGGTTGTGCTCCCCTCGGAGCCAGCCTCTGGTACTTCTTTGGCCCAACAGGTGTCTTCTGGTCTAGAAAAAATCACCAAAAAGTTTTGCTGCATTTGGACTCCGTTTGGTATTGATTTTCGGCGAAGTAAAAAACAAGCAAAAAACAGCAACTGACACTGGGCACTATGTCAATAGGTTAGTCCCAAAAAATGATATAAAGTTGCTATAAAATGATTGTAAAACATCCAAGATTGATAATATAACAGCATGGAACAATAAAAAATTATAGATACGTTGGAGACGTATCAGTCTGCAACGTATCTATAGTTTTTTATTGTTTCATGCTATTATATTATCAATCATGGATACTTTTTATGCAATTTTATATCACTTTGGGGGACTAACCTATTAACTCAGTGTCTAGTGCGAATTGTTGTTTTCTGCTTGTTTTTGTTTACCAGGAAATCTGTACCAAACGGAGTCCGACACGCTGCTACTTGTGAGCTGCGTTCGGATTTTCCCCGAAGAGGAGAGCAGATGCAACACAATAGAGATAAGTATTTCCCTCAGTGAGAACCAAGGTATGAATCCAGTAGGAGAATCATGCAAAGCCTCGTGAACAGCACTTGGACACACAAAAGCAAATACTTGCACCCAACGCGGGTAAGAGAGTTGTGAATTCCCTTGAACTTGTTACTTGCAAGGATCAAATCTTGTAGTGGTAGATACATAATTTCAAAAAAATAAAAAGTAAATAAATTGCAGCAAGGTTTTTATGGTTTATACATATATATGATAAAAGTAGACCCAGGGGCCATAGCCTTCACTAGAGGCTTCTCTCTCGAACACATAGCACGCGGTGGGTGAATAAATTACTGTTGGGCAATTGATAGAAAACGCATAATTATGATGATATCCAAGGAAATGATCATGTATATAGGCATAATGTCTGAGACAAGTAGATCGACTCCTGCCTATATCTACTACAATTACTCCACCAATCGACCACTATCCAACATGCATCATTCATGACAAAAAAAGTAACGCCTTAAGCAATATGACATGATATAGACAAAGTAAACCCAATCAATATGAATAAACCCCGCCGTTTTATCCTTAATGGCAACAATACAAATACATGTCTTGTACCCTTTTGTCACTGGGATATAGAGCACTGCCAGATTGAATCCACTACAAAGCACCTCTCCCACTGAAGATAAATCAATCTAGTTGGCCAAACCAAACAGATAGATTGGAGAGAAATAAAAAAGCAATAAAAATCATGCAGAATAAAGTTCAGAAAAGACTCAATTACTTCTCATGAATATTCTGATCGTAAACCCACAAGTCATTGGATCCCAACAAACACACGACAAAACAATATTACATCGGATAGAACTCCAAGAACATCGAGGAGAACATTGTATTGAAGATAAAAGAGAGAGAATAAGTCATCTAGCTACTAGCTATGGACCCGTAGGTCTGTGGTGAACTACTCACGTATCATTGGAAGTCAGCAAGGATGATGTAGAAGCCCTCCGGGATCGATTCCCCCTTCGTCAGACTACCAGATGGGATCGCAGAAGAACAGAAACTTGCGGCGGCGGAAAAAGTGTTTCGGTTGGCTCTCTGGTGGTTGCCTAATTTTGAGAATTTTTAGAGTTGGAATTAGGTCAGATGGAGCCCCGTGGGGCCCACAAGGTAACAGGGCACGCCCTATTGCCTTGTCGTCTCCTCGGTTGCCGTAGGGTCTCCTCCTGAAGCTTCTAGTGTCCCTCTTGTCCAAAAAAATCATCAAAAAGTTTCGTAACGTTTGGACTCCGTTTGGTACTGATTTTTCAAAAACATCAACTCGCACTAGGTTAATAGGTTAGTCCCAAAAAATGATATAAAATAGCATGTAAATGTATATAAAACAACCAAGATTGATAATATAATAGCATGGATTAAAAAAGATATACGTTGGAGACGTATCAAGCATCCCCAAGCTTAATTTCTGCTCGTCCTCAAGTAGGTATATGATAAAAATAGAATTTTTGATGTGGAATGCTACCTAACATGTTCATCATGTAATCTTTTTTTAGGGTATGAATATTTAGATCCGAATGATTCAAAGCAATAGTCTATAATTTGACATAAAGACATCAATACTCAGACATACCAACAAACAATCATGCCTTTCAAAATAAAAATGCTAAAGAATGTTATCCCTAATAAATCATATAATCTTGTCATGCTCCATCTTCTTAACACAAAATATAAATCATGTACAGCCCCGGAGACAATCGAGCAATTGGTTCATACTTTTTAACGCGCTTCAGCTTTTTCAACCCTCACGCAATACATGAGCGCGAGCCATGGACATAGGACTATGGGTGGAATAGAATGCGGTGATAGAGATTAATAAGGGGGAGACAAAAAAGGAAGATAGTCTCATATCGATGCGGCTAATCAATGTGCTATGGAGATGCCCATCAATTGATGTCAATGCGAGGAGTAGGGATTGCCATGCAACGAATGCACTAAGAGCTACAAGTGTATGAAGGCTCAAACTAAAAACTAAGTGGGTGTGCATCCAACTTGCTTGCTCATGAAGACCACGGGCATTTGAGGAAGCCCATCATCGGAATATACAAGCGAAGTTTTATAATGAAAAAATCCCACTAGTATATGAAAGTGACTACATAGAAGACTCTCTATATGAAAAACATGGTGCTACATTGAAGCACAAGTGCGGAAGGATAGTAACATTGCCCCTTCTCTCTTTTTCTCTCATTTTCTTGTTGGGCTCTTTTCAGCCTCTTTTTTTTTCTTTTTTTTTATTTCCTCACTGGGACAATGCTCTAATAATAATGATCATCACATTTCTATCTAATTACAACTCGATATTAAAACTTGATAAAACTGAAACATATGACTCTATACGAATGCCTCTTGCAGTGTACTAGGATGTGCAATGTTGCTAGCGTAACATGTATGATAATGATGAACAGTGGCTGAGCCACAAATACTATGTCAGCTATATGATCATGCAAAGTAATATGGCAATGAGGGTGTATGTCATAATAACGGAACGGTGGAAGTTGCATGACAATATATCTCGGAATGGATATGGAAATGCCATGTTAGGTAGGTATGGTGGCTATGTTGAGGAAGATATAAGGAGGCTTATGTGTGATAGAGCGTATCATATCACAGATTTTGGATGCACGGACGAAATTTGCACTGACTCTTGATGTGAGAAAGGGCAATGCACGGTACCGAAGAGGCTAGCAAATGTCAGAAAGGTGAGAGTGTGTATAATCTATGGACTCACATTAGTCATAAAGAAATCACATACTTATTTTGAAAGTTTAATTATTAGCCCTCGAAGCAAAGTACTACTACGCATGCCCCTAGCAAGGAGGTTGGTAGCAGTTAACCATCGCCCCCCCCCCCCCGATCGACACACAAATGGAAGACAATCAATAATAAATCATGCTCCAACTTCTTAGCATAACTAGAGAATATACGTCCATGATTCGGGAATCACAAACCTTAACACAAATATTCTTACTAAACCACAATCATTCACTAGTACCCCCACATATTACCATCTCAATATCGCAAAACTATTGCAAGGAATCAAACTTATCATATTCACTGATCTACATGAAAGTTTTTTATATCCCTCTTGAATACCTATCATATCAGGACCAATTTCATAACATGTGCTAATTGCCATTACTATTTATTAGACTCTCAAAATTATATAAGTTAAGCACGAGAGTGCAACTATTTCTTTAAAATATAACCACTGTCGTGCTCTGAAAGATATAAGTGAAGCACTAGAGAAACTGCCTAGGTATAAAGATATAAGTGAAGCACATAGAGTATTCTAACAAATAACAAATAAATGTGTGTCCCACTCAAAAGGTGTGTCCAGCAAATGATGATTATGGCAAACTAAAAAGCAAACAAGTATACCGATGGATTGTAGACGAAATAGGAGACGCCATCCGGGGCATCCCCAAGCTTAGATGCTTGGTTCTCCTTGAATATTACCTTGGGTATCCCAAAGCTTAGGGTCTTGCCCCTCCTTATTCCTTCATCCGCCATGATCTCACCCAAAACATGAAAACTTCAGCACACAAAACTCAACAGAAACTTCGTGAGATCCGTTAATACAATAAGCAAATCATAAAATTTAGGTACTTTTATAGACCCATCCATATTTTATTATTGAATAATACCTACTATATTCTAACTTATCCATGACTTATACCCCCGATGTAATCCATAGCATCATCATCAAAACAAGCAAACAATGCAACGAAAACAGAATCTGTCTAAAACAGAACAGTCTATAATGATCAAAACAATTACCATAATTCTACAACTCCAAAATTTCTGCAAAATGAGTATAACCTGGGAAATTTGTATACAAATCATGTGTCAAGAATTTAGAAAATTATCATGTTCCAGTAAACTATTGAATTTTCTGCACTGGACGCAAACCTATCTATTGTTTCATAGAATCAAGTCAACTATCGAACATATCATCCCAAAGGCTTTACTTGGCACAAACACTAATTAAAACACAAAAAACACAATAATAACACTAGCATAATTGTGTGAACACTCACAAACATAAATAAAACACAAAAAGTTTAAGTTAACTACTGGTTTGCCTCCCAACAAGCATTATTGTTTTACGCCCCTAGCTAGGAGTAATGCATAGTTTCAAGTATTATTATCTCTAGTTTCCAATTCCTCGATTATACATCCACGCTTTCTAGGAGGGTTAACACACATACTTTTAATAATCACACTCCTAAGAACAAAGTTGAGGAATTTGCTTTTATTAATAGGTTCTTTTATCAAATCAATAAAGTCAGGATGCATACTAATCATTTTAAGATCCTCGTTCCCTCTACTAGGCATGGCACTCTTATTTTTAGGAACATACACAAACTTGGAGTTTTTATTAGGAGGAGTCCTCTTAATAGTTTTAACGGAAGAAAAAGAAGAACCCAAGTTATTATTAATTTCTTCCAACTTATCAATTCTGGACGGACTTTGTTCTATCCTCTCATTAATTATTGGTTCCTTCTCTTTTAGCATCTTTAATGTAGTTTCTACCTTTGAATCAAATTGGGTAAATTGATTATGGACCTTTTTGTCTAGATTCTCAATATGCTCTATGGTAGGCATTTTGTTTTCAATAGCTTCTAACCTTTGCATAACATGTTCTAAAGTCAATGCTGTTTCATTAGTAGTAATAGGTGGTGATCCCACTAAATTTCCCATGGCATTGAAAGCCTCAATAGAGTGACTACTCAAGAAATTCCCTCCGGTAATAGTGTCAAGAACAAATCTATACCAAGTAGTAACACCCACATAAACATTGCAAAGAAGAACGGTAGTGGATTGCTTACGAGTTGATCTATTTTGAGCATCGCAAATCCTATGCCAAGCATATTTTAAACTTTCTCCTCCCCATTGTTTAAAATTAAGCACTTCATTTTCAGGGGTACAAGCAATAAGCGAAGAACTAGCCATAATGGCGAAGCAAGCAAGCAAACAAGCAAAGAAACAAAGCAAGTATTTTTTGTGTTTTTTATGAGAAGTGGGGGAGATGAAAATGAGAAGCAAAGGCAAATAAAAAGTAGAGGAAGTAGATGATAGTTTGTGCAAAGGTACTTGATAGGTTTTGATGATGTCTCCCTCACAATGGCGCCAAAAATTCTTCGTGCTACTTGTGAGCTGCGTAGGCATTTTCCCCAAATAGGAGAGGAGATGCAGCACAGTAGAGATAAGTATTTCCCTCAGTGAGAACTAAGGTATCAATCTAGTAGGAGAATCACGCAAAGCCTCGCGAACAGCACCTGCACACAGAAAAGCAAATACTTGCACCCAACACGGGTAAGAGGGTTGTCTATCCCCTTGAACTCATTGCTTGCAAGGATCAAATCTTGTAGTGGTAGATAGATAAATTGCAAAACAAATAAAAAGTAAATAAATTGCAGCAAGGTTTTTAGGGTTTATATATATATATATGATAAAAGTAGACCCGGGGGCCATAGTTTTCACTAGAGGCTTCTCTCTCGAACACATAGCATACGGTGGGTCAACAAATTATTATTGAGCAATTGATATAAAAGTGCATACTTATGATGATATCCAAGGCAATGATCATGTATATAGGCATCACGTCCGAGACAATTAGACCGACTCCTTCCTGCATCTACTACTGTTACTCAACCAATAGACCGCTATCGAGCATGCATCTATGGTATTAAGTTCATGAAAAACAGAGTAACGCCTTAAGCAAGGTGACATGATGTAGACAAAGTAAACCCAATCAATATGGATAAACCCTATCATTTTACCCTTAATGGAAACAATACAAATGCATGTCTTGTCCCCTTCTGTCACTGGGATATAGAGCACCGCCAGATTGAACCCTCTACAAAGCACCTCTCCCACTTAAGATAAATCAATCTAGCTAGTTGGCCAAACTAAATAGATAGACCGGAGAGAAATACAAAGCTATAAAAAAGCATGCATAATAGACCGGAGAGAATACAGATAGACCGGAGAGAAAAGACTCAATTACTTGTCATGAATATTCAGATCATAAACCCACAATTCATCAGATCCCAACAAACAAACTATAAAAGAAGATTACATCGGATAGAACTCCAAGAACATCGAGGATAACATTGTATTGAAAATCAAAGAGAGAGAGAGAGAGAGAGAGAGAGAGAGAGAGAGAGAAGAAGCCATCTAGCTACTAGCTATGGACCCGTAGGTTTGTGGTGAACGACTCATGCATCATCGAAAGGCAACAGGGATTATGTAGAAGCCCTCTGTGATCTATCCCCCCTCCGGTAGAGTACCGGAAAAGGCCTCCAGATGGGATCGGGGAAGAACAAAAACTTGCGATGGCGGATTATATGGTTGTAATTAGGTCAAACGGAGCATCGTGGGGCCCATAAGGTAACAAGGCGCGCCTACCTCCCTGGGTGTGCCCTGTTGCCTTGCCATCTCCTCGGTTGTCGTCTGGTCTCCTCCCAAAGCTTCTAGGGTCTCTCTTGTCCAGAAAAAAATCATCAAAAAATTTCATAGCATTTGGACTCCGTTTGGTATCGATTTTATGGAAAACCAAAAACAGGCAAAAAAATCAGCAACTAGCACTAGCATTAGGTTAATAGGTTAGTCCCAAAAAACTAATACAAAATAGCATATGAATGCATATAAAAAATCCAATATTGATAATATAATGGCATGGAACAATAAAAAATTATAGATATGTTGGAGTCGTATCACACGTGACGAAACTTTTTGATGAATTTTCTGGAAAAAAAGACCCTAGAAGCTTTGGGAGGAGACTAGACAAGAAGCGAGGAGATGGCAAGATAACAGGGCGCGCCCAGGGGGTAGGGCGTGCCCTGATGCCTTGTGGGCCCCATGTGGCTTCATCTGACCTAATTCCACTTCTATAAATTCTCAAATATTGGGAAACCCCCAGAGAGCTACCCAAAACAATTTTTTCACTACCGCAAGTCTCTGTTCTTCCGCGATCCCATCTAGAGGCCTTTTTCGGTACTCTTCCTGTCGTGGTTTTGTCACGGCGGATGTCCTCGACCAAGGACTAATTATGGGAGCCATCGCAACTAGGAGGTCGCTTGAGAGGGGTTGATCGGGAAACGAAGGACACGAGTTTACCCAGGTTTGGCCCCTCGCGAAGGAGGTAAAAGCCTAAATCCTGCTTGCTTATTATTGCTGGAAGATCTTGATTACAAGGATGCGAAATTGCTAACCTAGCTCTCGATTGTTTGTAACCTAGTCTTTTCATCGTAGGGGCTCCCCTTTATATATAGGTTGAGGCCCTGGGTTTACAACAGAGTTCGGGTCGTATTCCGACCCGTCCCCGATTCTACTTATCTCCCAAGTAAGGAATCTTCACCCATGGACCTTGTCAAGCCGGCCCATTAAATAACATGTCAAGCCAGCCTTTCCTTTAATTATCTGGGCCTCCGTTGCATATTGAGCTGCCAGGTTGAAGTGACCCATGAGCCGGTGCTCTGGGCCGGGTCATGGTGTTAGGGAAATATCCCCAACATTAGCCCCCAATTTAACTTGTATTTCTCCATGTTAAATTACATACTTTCTTTCCATATACTTTGGCCGGGTCAAGTGTTTTAGCCGGCTTTCGAAGACTCCATACTTAGCATTTTTTTCGTTCCACTCCATATCGTGACATCACTTGCCCAAAGTCCCCAAATTCAGCAGATGACGTCACAAAGGATATTTGAGTGGATCTGACAGGCGCAAAAACCGAGGCACCCATTTGTTTGAATTTTACTGCGCCGCCTGGGGTTTCGCTCCCGCCGCTTTGGGTTTTACCCTTTCTATAAATTTACACAGGGGCCCCAGAGTTCCTTTTTACCTTTCCTTCTGTTCCATCATCTTCCTCCTCTTGCTCCGACGACACCGCGGTCTTTCGAGCTCGCCGCCTTCATCAGGTCGGCGACCACTGCTCAGAGCGTCCTCACCGAAACTTCATTGGAGGAACGCGGGCGCGCCATTGTTCTTCTTTAAGCTCTGCCAATCTCCGCAGATCTGTAAGTACCCGTCGGTACCGTTTCACCACCGTAGTTCATACTGCATTCATCGGAGTTCCTCATAATCCGCGGTTTCACCCTTATAGATCTAAGTTTAACTTTGTGAGGCGAAAAACTGGTTAATCCTCATCCCAATGTAGCTTCTGTTCGATCTAGACTCCCTTTGCAAAACTTATTTGATCCCATTAGTTCTTTCTGTGTGAGGGAGTCCTAGACTAGGGGGTCCTTGGGTGGCCGGCCTATCTCTCATGGGCCGGACTGTTGGGCCGCATTGTGTCCGGACCGAAGACCTTTTGTGCCTTGGTGTGTGCTCCAAGGCAAGACGGAAGATCCGGCGTTCCCTTGATGTAACCGACTATATGTAAACCCTAGTACCCCTGGTGTTTATATAAACCAGAGGGTTTAGTTTGTTGAGGCTAGGAGAACAATCGCCATCCTACTAGTTAGGGTTTAGTTCATCTGATCTCGTGGTAGATCAACTCTGTAACCTCCATATACACAAGCAATATAATCAAGCAGGACATAGGGTTTTACCTCTTAGAGAGGGCCCGAACCTGGGTAAACATCGTGTCTATTCCCCATTGATCCAAGATCCACAGTTCGGGACCCTCTACCCAAGATCCGCCGGTTTTGACACCGACATTGGTGCTTTCATTGAGAGTTTCGCTGTTGGATCGACAGAAGGATCGATGGCCACCTACGCCAGGGACGTCTCATCCCCTGGCCGAGCTCTTGCACCCGGCGGCATCAAGCCGCATACTAATCCATCCAGCCCCCTAGGCCAGGATGGAAGCTTCACCCCAGTCAGAAAATCAGGTTTGGGAGCCTAGAGTTCACCGCCGATTCCCGGGGAGATCTTACTCTTGCTAAGCCGCCGGTTCCCCTCACGGAACCCGCTGATCCCGATGTTTTGACTTTGGAGAGGGAGACCGACGATATGCGAAAGCTAGCCTTAGACCTGGATTCCCTCAATATGTTGGCCGCGCGCCGTTCGGACACTGTCTCGAACAAACCCGGAGCGGCCACACTTCAAGTCAGCCCCCAACACTCGGGCAGTGTGGACCCGACGGACCTCTTGTGGATCGGATTCGGGCCATGCGAGTCTCCGACGGTCAGTCTTTGGTCTACAATCGGATTGGGCTCAAACCCGATAACATGGAAATTCACACCCCGCCTGTCACGCACCTCATCGCCACCATTGAAGAATTGCCTGAGGGGTCGCTATCGTTGAAGCTTAAAACAAGTTACGTCCGGATCAATGATCAAGCTTCAAGCCCGGAATCCGGCGATCGCCCTGAAGAAGGTCCGGAGCCAAACTCCGAACTAAAACATGACTTTAAGTCTTCGTCGCTGTCTGCTGATAGTGCGGATGCCGGATCCAATACATCAAGTGCTTCAAGGGTCGCAGATACCGCCCCTAGAGTTTCCGACACACAACCTGGGGCAATACAAAATTTTCTCCCACCCACCCCCCATATCACGTACTCCCCAAACAATTCGGGTCCTCCAGACATCTGGGATTTGATGTACGTGAACCAGCATCCGAGAGAGATAGTCCACCACTACTGGGCTAGATTCCTCTTGGTAAAAGAAAAAATCACAAGTTACCATGACGAAGACATAATTATGACCTTTCGGTCTAAATGCCGAGACGAAGGGATTCTGAACGCCCTCGCCCGCCGCCACGTGCAAAGCCTCACCGAGTTATCAGACCTGGTACGCAAATAGTGTGCCATGGAGAGCACTTGGAAGTAACAACAAATGCGCGTGGAGCCAAACCACGCCTAACAGTCAAGTAAAATCCGGGACAAGCGTGCATACGCATAGCGGTCGCCCAAACACGAGCCCACTGAAAAAAGAAATAGATCCCTCGCCGGACCCAGATCGGTCCTGGACGAGCTACTGGACAAACCATGTCCCATACACTCAGCCCTGCTAAACACAAATCCAACTCAAAGGCTTCGAGCTTGTTGGGTTGTTAGATAGGTCGCCAAGAGTGGCGAAGCCATACTCCGCCTTCAAACTCCCAGTAGAGGATCAGAAACACCCTCATCCAATGACAATAACATCCTAACCATCTACGAAACCTTCTCCTCGAACAATCAGAGGAAAAGAGCCTTTATAGAGCTCAGTCAAGTCCACCAGGTCACAACAGCAAGCTCCTGGACGGACACACCGATCACCTTCGATGCGGAGGATTAACCAAGGGCGCGACCCATCCGAGCACCTGCCGCATTAGTCCTCGACCCCATCGTGGACAGCTTTAGATTAACCAAGGTGCTTATGGATGGAGGCAGCGGCCTAAACCTCATTTACGAGGATACCTCGACAAGATGCAATTCAATAGATCTCGAGTCGAACAAAGCTACACTACGTTTCCGGGAATCATCCCCGGCAAGGAGGCGCGCTGCTCTGGATGAGTCACTCTGGACGTAGTGCTCGGCACTTCGACGAACTATAGGACCGAAGAACTACTCTTCCACATTGTGCCCTTCCATAGCAGAGACCACACCCTATTGGGGCATGATGCATTTTCAAATTTCAGGCTATATCCCGTTATGGGTACATGAAACTCAAAATGCCAGGGCCCAATGGTGTGATCACAATAGCCAGTGACCCGGACAAAGCCCTCCGAGCCGAAAACAAAACAGCATCCCTGGCCCTCGAGGCACTATCCAAGGCTCTCACAGCCGAAGAGTTGACCACACTATGTACAGTAGTGGACATGGATGATGTCACCCTCAGTAAAAGACCCAAGTTTACATCCTTCAAACCAGCTGATGAAACTGTCAAGTTCCAAGTGCATCCAACGGACACCAATAAGACAGCGACCATCGGAGCCAGCTGGACCCAAAGGTCGACGAGGCACTGCGTGCATTCTTGTGCAAAAATTGGGACATATTTTCCTGGCACCCTTCGGACATGCCAGGTATCCCACGCAGGCTGGCAGAACATAGTCTGAATATAATTAAGGGCTTCAAGGAAGTTAAATAGATGATGCGCCGATTCTCCGAACCCAAGTGTCAAGCCATGGGAGAAGAATTAGCTAAATTACTCGAAGCCAGATTCATCAGTGAAATCAAACACCCTGAGTGTCTGGCAAATCTGGTCATGGTACCCAAAAAAGATAGACCCTAGCGGATATGTGTCGACTTCAAAGACCTCAACAAGGCTTGCCCCGAAGATCCCTTTCCTTTGCCCCAAATAGACCAGATCATCGACGCCACCGCCGGACACGACTCGTTATGCTTCCTCGACGCTTACTCGGGGTATCACCAAATCAAGATGAAGGAATCCGATCAACCAGCAACCGCGTTTATTACACCCTACGAACGATTCTGCTTTAACACAATGCCCTTCGGGTTAAAAAACACAGGTGCAACATATCAGCGCATGATTCAAACATGCCTGGAAACCCAAATTGGTAAAAAAGTCAAAGCATATGTGGATGATGTGGTCATTAAGACCAAACATGTCAGCCAGTTGGTCGACGACTGTCGGTGTCAAAACCGGCAGACCTCGAGGTAGGGGGTCCTGAGCTGTGGATCTAGGATCGATGGTAACAAGGGATGACGAACACAGTGTTTACCCAGGATTGGGCCCTCTTGAAGAGGTAAAACCCTACGTCCCACTTGATTGTATTGAATGTATAACGTGGTTTACAGAGTAGATCTACCTCGAGATCAGCATGAGCTAAACCCTAAGGTTATGAGGTGATGAATGTAGCTCTTAACCCTAATGACTACAACCCGCAGATTATATAGACACCGATAGGGCTAGGGTTACCGAAGATAGATTACAACAAGGGTTTGAAGAGATCCTGCGCCTTCTTGACTTGGAGGGCACACCATGGCTTCATAGATCTCCCATCATTATATGGCTTCACCAGTCCGCCCCTTGTACAACGGGCCATCGCCGCGAGGACCCCTTAGTCCATGACTCCCTCAGTAGCCCCCGAACTTGCCTCCAACGCTGGGGATCGTCTTCTGGAATCTTCACATCATCATCTTGCGAGATGAGTTCCTTTACTCCGTTTGAAGCCTTGTTAATTTCGCTGAACTTTATACGGAACCCGCTCTAATGTACTCGGGTCCGGACAGTCTAAAGATTCTAAGATCCGAAGACATCTCGAGATTGAGGTGGGACCATCAGAGTTTAATGCCGTTCTTCGCGGCAAGGGCTTCACACACCTTTCCAGAGGGCGTGCAGCCCAATGCCATCCTTCCACGCACCTGTCCTTTCGGCTTCACAATAAGATGCTTATTTATAGATCCAAGGGGGCTGAGAACAGTTACCTTCCCCTTCGCCAAGAACGACACCAAAAAAATTCTCCAAAGCCATGGCCGACATCCCAGGTTCTTCCTCGCGCCCTCACGGCCCACTCCCAGGTGATTGGTCAAGCTGCTCGGTCTTGCATATCCAGCTGAGTCGCTTGCAGACGCAACGCTTCCTCCCTTCGACCGATCTGGTCCCAGTCCACGCCGATCTCATCTCCATTGATGGTCGCGCCCTTGCCGAGAACTCCCCCGCCCCAAGCAAGGAGGAGAGGGTATGTCTCGTGCCCTTCCTTCTAAGAGGTTTGGGTTTTCCTATTCATCCCTTTCTACGGGGTCTGCTAGAGTTTTATTGGATCCAGCTCCACAACCTCACCCCGGGGTCGATATTGCACATTTCTGGCTTCGTATAGCCTTGTGCGATATATTTCTGAGTTGCGAGCCCCACTTTGACTTGTGGAGGAAGTATTTATGTCTTAACCCCCGCCTCCGGGAGGGATCTATATTTGAGGTAGGCGGCGCCGAAGTATGGCGAATAGCTGGGACAGGGTACCCAATCGGGACCCCATAGAAAGATCCCGAAGGATGGACTTCAAACTGGTTTTATATCAAAGACGTTCCCCTTACCGATCCAATTCGGCAAGGGCTACTTGAATATTCAAATGATCCACCTATAAAGCGGTACAACTAGCGGCCTAGAGGCCCTTCCCAACAGGACAACGAAGAAGTGCGTGCACTATCGACAAAGATCAGGCTGCTAACTAGCAGCAAGCTGACCATGATTGAAGTTATGTCCATTGCCATTACCGGATGCGTGCAACCCCTCCAATAGTGGGGTCATCCTTTATGGAGCTATAACGGGACCAATGATGTGACACGTCATCAGCGGCAAGGGCCAGACAACAAGGCGGCCCTGGCCAAAATACTGGCAGATCTCTTTAAGGGAGACGAAGCAGAGTTTGCTCGCATGAGTATTCGAGAAGGCTGCTCCGGATACAATCTGACAGGCTGGGTAAGTCACAATCCATTACTTTGAGCCCACAGATCACGCTGAATTCTTACTGATCGCCACTCTAACAGGGATGGAGGCGTCAGGTTGCGTCCATTAGTTGTCCTCCTCCTCAACCAGAGAATCATTCTCGTGACGGCGATCCGGGGTATCATGACGACCCAGAGATGTCAATCGAATTTGAAGATGGGGTGTTCTATCAGGAGGGCCTTGATGGCGGCAAAGTGGCTGTAACAGCCAATCACCCCGGGGTTCTTCCCTCTTCCACAGTAAGTGAAAAGAAGACCCTCTCCCGAACAGGGCGCTCGTCTCGCGCTACCCCCCACGTGCTGACTTCTACTCCCAAGGGCCGCCGCACTACGCGCAAGAATGTCTCGGGAGGGGCGCGGACCGCGCCAGCTTCAGCCCTTGATGGGAGATCAAAGCGGAAAGCTTCCATCGAGGCAGAGGCACCTGCCCCCTCGGCCCAAAGGTAACAAATTTCGGGATTGCAGCAAGGGTTGCCGTTGGCACTTTCTTATTAGAGCTTGCTCAATTCTGCAGAAGGCGTATGCCCCTACACCAATCCGAAGATCACCCGGATGCGCCGAACCGCAACTCTGGTCTCAAGTCTTCGGCACAAGCAAGAGCCTCCTCCAAACACGCTGCAGCTGGTGTACCTCCGGCGGACTGCGACGATGTTTCGGTCACTAATTCCGAGGTCGAGAGCGTAATGAACCATCGCCGCCAGAGGGAGACTTTACGTCATACTGTCTTTGCAGAAGAAGAATTTAATGCTTTTAATTCGGTGGATGCGTACGTTGGAGCTGCCCGGACAGGTCTTGATGGGATTGCCAGTCTATTTGCCGCCAAGGTGCAGGTATATAGCTTGAAAGCAGATCATGTTCCCTAACCAACTAGCCCCCAAGCCTTAATTCGGGCGGGACGGCCGAGTTTAGGGTGTATAATGATATTGTTTTTGTAGGCCGCAAGAGAGCAGAACAAAAAGCTGTCCGAGGACCTCGAAGTGAGTTGGACACAATTGCTCGAAGCCAAGGCCGAACTGGATGCAGCTCGAAAAGCCGGCAGCGAATTGTTCGGTGAGTAGGAAAGACTATTTTTGTAGGTATACGTTGTATGCTAAGCATTAACACTGTATTCTCCATACAGCCGCGGGAGCTGTAAGCGAGCTGCGGAGGGAGCTGGAGGCTGGTAAACGAGTACTAACGTGAAGTCAGGAGGAGAAAAATGAGCTCAAGGCAGAAAATCAACGGCAAACCAAGGAAATCAAAAGTTTGAGAACTCAGCTGGCCCAAACTGCGGAGGAAAACCAAAAACTAAAAGGTGGCATATTCGGTAAGTACTGATCGTACCTTGCTGTTGACAAGTGTCATTGATGTGCTAATGATGATGTGCAACACCTTCTTGTTAGGTCTCCTGACTGGGTGGCCTGAGGAAGAAGTAAGCACTTATGATGGGAACCTTCTAAAGGAACTATCGAAGACCTATGAAAAGGCCTGGAAAGCCATGAAAAGCATGGCGAAGGCGTTATAGCCGTCAGATGCGCCACCAGAGAGTATGGCCGAACTAGCCAGTCACTTTAAAGGGTCTCGGCGAAGGTTTGAGTTATGGAAGATCTCGGCCTGCCAAGAAGGAGCGCGCGAGGCATGGGAAGGAGCGCGCGAGGCGTGGGCTATGGTAAAGACCCACTTCACCAAGCTAGACCCGGTGCATATGGCCCGGGTTGGTCCCGTGGGCCCTGATGGTCAAGAGATACCACTAAGCCTGGTGTATGACGAAGTGATGCAAGCTGCTCGCTATTCTCAAAAGGTTTGTGCTTTAGAATAGTTGATAGACAATGTCGAGAATGAGTAGTCTTGTCAATTCTATGTATCTATGTACTTTACGTTGACCGTGCTCAATCTGCGTTCTTATTGTTATTTTTGAAAGAATGTTGTCTTGATCGTCCATCGGCTTCTGCCTCTTCGATCAGAGATCGGGGAGTGTTCTGTACTGTGTGCCATAGGAAACAAGGCAACAATTCGGGAACCGGGCAATCCGGCCCTCTGGTTTAAATAGACGAAACATATGCGAAGAGCGATGTTATATTACTGTTTAACGTAAGAAACATCTTTCGATGAAAATAGTTCCTCCAAGAGTTCCTTTCGTCGGGTAAAATTATAGTATGGACACGTAGGGTCAATGGACACCAATGGCTTTAAAAAAGAACCCTGGTATTAAGCTCGAGGCTGTATTCACTTCCCTTAGGCCGACTTGTTGTATTCTGTAAGAACGCTAGCTTTCGGCTTCACCCGTCTGAGGTACGGTCCCGGGTGACCCGGTCGTAACAATCGCAGAGGTGCTCCCTTTACGCCCTAGCCGAACAATCAGGAACGTAGGGGTAAGCATAGGAGCCAGGCAACCCAGCTTGGCAAAGATCTTAAGGCAAACAAATGCATATGTTGGCTTAACATGTATGAGAAGGATGCAATCAGGACGAATGTGATTTATACATATATTCGACTCTTCCAAGGGAGCCCCCAAGGGGTATTACATTTAATGGTGTATATAGTATGAGCTTGGTATGGTTCGGTTTAGCCGAACTAGCACCACGGCGAAAGATAGAAAAAGTGTAAAAAATAAAAAGAAAGAAAAGGCAAAAAATTATGACAGACTTAGGCGCAAAAACGCCGCAGCCTTGCTGCGTTCCACGGGTTCGGCTCGAGGCCGTCGCCAGATAGGCGGCAAAGACGATACGCTCCTCCTATGAGTACTTCATCGATGATGTACGGACCCTCCCATTTAGGTGATAGTTTATTCTTCTGTTTTTCGGGGAGTCGAAGGACAAGGTCTCCCACATTGTATGTCTTTGCCCGGACTTCACAGTTGTGGTAACGTCGTGCTTGCTGCTGATAGAACGCGGACCAAGCTCAAGCTATGTCTCGCTCTTCTTCCAGAGCGTCCAGATTATCCTGTCGATGGAGCTCGGCTTCCTTTTCTTCGTACATGCGCATTCTAGGCGCATCATGGATAATGTCGCATGGGAGAACTGCTTCGGCACCGTATACCATAAAAATGGTGTGTATCTGGTGGACCAATTAGGAGTAGTGCACATCCCCCATAGTACGGAATCGAGTTCCTCGACCCAATGGTAGTCTGATTGTTCAAGGGATCGAACTAGGCAAGGCTTAATGCTGCTCATGATGAGTCCATTGGCTCGTTTGACCTGCCCATTGGTCTGTGGGTGGTACACTGAGGCGTAATCGAGCTTAATGCCCATTTTGCCGCACCAGTCTTTGACTTCCTGGGCGGTGAAGTTGGTACCATTATCGGTAATTATGCTGTGGGGGACACCATAACGGTGTACGACATCGGATAAGAAGTCGACGACTGGTCTGGATTCTGCCGAAGTGACGGGTCTTGCCTCAATCCACTTGGTGAATTTGTCGACCATGACCAATAGGTACTTCTTTTTGTTTGTCCCCCCTTTGAGTGGTCCGACCATGTCGAGACCCCAGACCACAAAAGGCCACATGATCGGTATCATCCGAAGAGCTGTGGGGGGCATGTGGCTTTGATTTGCAAACAGCTAGCATCCAACGCAGTGTTGGACTAATGTTCGGGCATATTCACGGGTGGTAGGCTAGAAAAAACCTTCTCCGAAAGCTTTGCTGACTAGAGCCCGAGCTACGGCGTGGTGTCCGCCCATGCCTGCATCTATCTCTGCCAAAAGTTGCTGCCCCTCTTCTTCGGAGATGCACCTTTGTAAAACTCCTGTGGTACTCTTCTTATAGAGTTCACCCTCATGGACCTTGTATGCTTTAGAGCGGCAAACTATGCGTCGAGCTTCGGTTTGATCCTCCGGAAGCTAATGTTGTGTGAGGTAGGCTAGCAGGGGTTCTGTCTAGGGTGGGATTACGGCCATTACCTCCTATGCGGAAGATGTTTCCTCCAGTGTAGAGCTGCCGATGACGTGCTCGTCTTGTTCATTTTCGGGCGAAGCATTGCAAGCGGGCTCGTTGGATGGTGCACCGGTGACGTCGTCCTGCCATACCACGGAGGGCTTAAAGAGCCGCTCGAGGAAGGTGTTTTTAGGAACCGGGTCGCGCTTGGCGCCCATGCGGGCGAGGACGTTGGCTGCTTGATTGCTGTCTCTAGCGACATGGTGAAATTCTAGGCCCTCAAATCGAGCGGATATCCGGAGGACCGCGTTTCTATACGCCGCCATCTTGGGGTCTTTGGCGTCTTATTCACCGTTGACTTGAGAGATCGCCAAATTTGAATCTTCCCTTACCTCGAGGTGATGCACGCCCATTGATGTGGCCATACGAAGACCATGTAGTAGTGCATCATACTCGGCTGCGTTGTTCGAGTCCGTATACATTATTTGGAGGACATACCGAACAATGTCGCCTGTGGGGGAGATGAGGATGACCCTAGCCCCCAGTCTGGCTAACGTCTTTGAGCTGTCGAAGTACATTATCCAGTGTGAGTATGTAGAGTACTCCCGGGGTAGTTCGGCCTCGGTCCATTCGGCTATGAAATCGGCCAACACCTGAGATTTAATGGCTCGGCGTGGCTTGTATGTTATCTCGAAGGGGAGGAGCTCGATGTCCCATTTGGCGATGCGGCCTGTGGCGTCCCTGTTATTGATTATATCATTCAAGGGGACCTTTGACACTACTATGAACGAACATTCTTGAAAGTAATGACGTAGCTTTCGAGATGCCATGAAGACCGTGTAGGCTATCTTTTGATAGTGCGGGTATTGTCATTTGCATGGAGTAAGCACCTCAGACAAGTAGTAGATCGGCTTCTGGACTTGGAACTTGTGGCCCTCGGATTCCCGTTCTAGGACGAGCACCGCGTTGACCACCTCATTGGTGGCCGAAATGTATAGTAGCATGGGTTCGCCGATGCCAGGTGCGGCCAGGATAGGGTTGCCAGTGAGGAGTGTTTTAATCACCTCGAGTGCCATGGTTGCTTCATCTGTCCACTGGAAGTTCTTGGTCTTTTTAAGCAATTTGTAGAGTGGCAATGCCTTTTCTCCTAGGCGGGATATGAAGCGGCTCAAGGCGGCCACACATCCTGCTAGCTATTGGACATGCTTAAGCTCCGTTGGTATTGCGAGCTAAGATAGCGCTCCAATTTTGGCCTTATTGGCTTCGATTCCTCTATGGGAAACTACGAATCTGAGTAGCTTTCCGGCAGAGACCCCGAAGACACATTTCTCCGGGTTGAGCCGTATGTCGTAGGCCCACAGGTTGTCGAAGGTTTGATGTAGGTCGTCTACCTGTTGGTCTATGTGTTTGGTTTTGACAACCACATCGTCCACGTATGCCTCAATCGTTTTGCCAATTTGATTTTCGAGGCATGCTTGAATCGTGCGTTGGTATGTGGCTCCTGCATTTTTCAATCCGAACGGCATGGTGTTGAAGCAGAAGGGCCTGTACGCGGTTGCCGCCTGGTCGGACTCTTTCATCTTGATCTGGTGGTATCCGGAGTATGCGTCAAGGAAACATAGTGAGTTGTGTCCGACGGTGGCATCAATGATCTGGTCTATCCGTGGCAGGGGGAAAGGATCCTTAGGGCAGGCCTTGTTAAGGTCTTTGAAATCGACACAGAGCCGCCAGGACTTATCCTTCTTTGGTACCATTACTAGGTTTGCTAACCACTCGGGATGCTTGATCTCATGGATGAATCTGGCCTCTAGCAATTTTGCGAGTTCTTCGCCCATGGCTTGTCATTTGGGTTCGAAGAATCGGCGCATGGTCTATTTCACTGGCTTAAATCCTTTTAGAATGTTGAGGCTATGCTCTGCTTTCCTGCGTGGGATTTCTGGCATGTCCGAGGGGTGCCTGGCGAATATGTCCCAATTTTCACGCAGGAATGTCCTCAATGCCTCGTCGACTGTGGGGTCCAGCTGCGCTCCTATGGACGCCGTTTTGTTGGGATCTGTTGGGTGCATTGAAACTTTACTATTTCATCTGCTGGCTTGAATGACGTGGATTTTTGTCTTTTACTGAGAACCACGTCATCCTTGTCGACGGTACTGCATAGAGCTGTCAATTCTTCGGCAGCGAGGGCTTCGGGTAGTGCCTCTAGGGCGAGGGATGCTGTTTTGTTTTCCGCTCGCAAGGCTTTGCTTGGGTTGCTTTTAAGCGAAATTACACCATTGGGCCCTGGCATTTTGAGTTTCATATACCATAATGTGGTATGGCCTGAAATCTTCAGAATGCCTCACGTCATAGAAGGGCGTGGTATCCGCTACGGAAGGGCACAATGTGAAATAGCAAGGGTTCGGATATGTAGTTGTCGGGTGTACCGAACACAACATCCAGGGTTACGCGTCCCGAGCAGTGTGCCTCCCTTTCGGGTATTATACCTCAGAATGTGGTATGACTGCATTCGATACGAGACCTATTGAACTACATCTTGTCTAGAGTATCCTCATACATGAGGTTGAGGCCGCTGCCTCCGTCCATCAGCATTTTAGTCAGCCGGAAACCATCGACAATGGGGTCGAGGACCAGTGCGGCCGGTGCGTGGTTATTACGGGGGCTTGGCTCATCATTGCTGTTGAAGGCAATAGGCGTGGCCGCCCATGGTTGTGCGGCCGTCAATTGATATATTTGATTGAGCTCTCAAAGAGCCTTTTGTCATTGTCAAAACCGGCCGATCTCAGGTAGGGGGTCCCAATCTGTGCGTCTGAGGATCGAAGGTAACAAGGGACAAAGGGGGACACGATGTTTACCCAGGTTTGGGCCCTCTTAATGGAGGTAAAACCCTACGTCCTGCTTGATTGTATTTGATGAGTATAGGGGTTACAAGAGTTGATCTACCTCGAGATCGTAATGGCTAAACCCTAGCTGTCTAGCCTATGAGAATTCTGATTGTCTTTACGGACTCAACCCTCCAGTTTATATACACTCCGAAGGGGCCTAGGGTTATACAGAGTCAGTTCCTAGAGGAAGGAAATTACATATCCGGACACAAATCTTGCCATCCACGCATAGAGGAGTCCTACCCGGACACGGGGGAAAGTTTTCTGCTTTGTATCTTCACGGCCCATCAGTCCGGCCCATATCAAATAGCCCGAACACCCAAGGACCCCCTAATCCAGGACTCCCTCAGTAGCCCCTGAACCAGTCTTCAATGAGGATATGTTCGGCACGCGGATTGTCTTCGGCATTGCAAGACGGGTTCCTCCTCCTAAATACTTCAAAGCAATCTTCTGAACAAAATAACTATATCTGGCTCTGGATAATTATTACAACCCTTAGCTGTGATGGCAAGATATCAAACAGAATAGTGTCTTTTTACTGACAACTTTTTTTGGTGAAACGTCATGTCTGGCCTCTTAACATTTTGAACCATTTTCACGCCTCTCGCTTCGTGTTTCGAGGCACAGCCTCCAATGGCATGTCTTGTCAAAACAGAGATCGTGCCCGCCCATTACGGGATCCTCATCAATACGGTTTTGGGTAATCGAATTGTGCCATTCGCAGGACCCCTTGGGAACAGGCGAGTTTTAAGGCTTAAAGGGGGGCGCTTGATATTCACCGCTTATATAAAAGGATAAAGATCCCTCTTTTTCCCCACGCCTTCTTCTCCTGCCTTCCCATCTTCAAGCTCCAGCGCCCAAACTTCAATCTTTCCCACCGCAACCAGCCTCCCTAGCCATGTCGGGATCTGGTTCAAAGGGCAAGTGGGAGGCCTCCTCCATCACTGAGAAGGACGTCAAGGAGCTCCGGGGGGCGGGATATCTGTCCGCGGAGATCGCGCACAGGCTCCCTGCCAAGGATCAAGTCATCCCCACTTCGGAGCCCGGCGAAAGGGTTGTATTCGTCCCCCATTTCCTCCGCGGACTAGGGTTTCCCCTCCATCCCTTTGTCCGGGGCCTTATGTTCTATTACGGGATATATTTCCATGATCTAGCCCCAAATTCTTTCCTCCACATCTCGGCGTTCATCGTCATGTGCGAGGCACTACTCCGCATCCCCCCACACTTCGGCCTATGGCTCAAGGTCTTCAATCTGAAGCCGAAGGTGGTCGACGGGCATCATGCGGACTGCAGCGGCGCCATGGTAAGCAAGCTCCCCAACGCCGTGTGGCCCAAAGGAGCCTTCGTGGAGACCGTCAAGGTGTGGCAACAGGAGTGGTTCTACATCACCGAACCCCACGACGCCAAGTGGGCGGCTACTCCTGAGTTTAGATCCGGACCCCCTACGCGGCTTACCTCATGGACCGCTAAGGGTCTGGATTGGGGATCCACGGTGGAAGTGTTGATGCTGCAAAAGCGCATCACCAATATGATAGGCAAGAACACCAGTCTCACTAATGTGAATCAGGTGATGCTCTTCTGCCGGATTCTTCCCTGCCAACTCCGGCCCTCTCCCATGTGGGAGTTCAATCCGGAAGATCCACGAACCTTGAAGCGCTTCTTTGGCACAACGCACGAAGACATCTGGAAGCTGCTCTTCAAGGCCCAAAAAATATGCCCGAAGAAGACCGAAGACATTGGTCTTGACATCGAGAATCCGGCCACACCGGTAAGTATGATTTTCCCGAATGTCTATTCGGTCAATAAGTTTTAGACATAATGAATTTTCTGTCCTTCGTACAGAGCTGGATAGCAAAGGCGGAGCGGATTAAGTGTCCGGCACCACTGTCTGAAGACCCGGCCACACCCCAGCTGACAGGGATGCTGGTCCCGGTGCCCTATCAGGCGCCGGAGAAGAAGGTCAAGAATAAAAAGGGCAAGGAGGCCAAAGGCGGCCTCCGCCACAAGGGCCCTTCGAACGCAGTGTCCAGAGAAACAGAAGTCCTCTCCTCCCACAAGGGAGATGAGGAAGAAGAGGAGGAGGAAGCGGAAAGCGACTCCCCTCCTAGGGGGAAGAAGAAGAAGAGGGCGGCCTCCACAGACCTGGATGAGGAGGTGCCCAAGAGGGGGAAGATAGCCCTCTCGGATGGCTCGGATTCGGAGGCCGAACCAGTCCCCAAGAGACTTCCTAGGGTGAAGCCCTGGCCGAATCGTAAGTACCAAAAGGGTCTATTATTTGTCTTCAGTCTCTTATGTTTTTGTAATATAACATATTACACCGTGTGTCTTTTAGTCCCGCTTGCGACCTCCCCAACCCTTCACTATTTGAAGGGAGTTCTCTGCCACCCGAGATGGCAGAGAGCGAGACGCCACCACGAGCCCCTTCGCCAATCACCGCGGATGACACCGAGGTGTTGTCCCGAAGGACCTCACCTGGCCGCGGAGGGGCGAGCGAGGCTGCCGAGAAGGCGCCCGAGGGTGATACCTTGGCTGCCGAAGACATGGGGGGGCGACCACCATGGCGACCGACGGCGGGGGCCCTGATCAATCCGGCCCCCAGCCGGACATCATTCCGGAGACCAATGTGGCTCCGGAGTCAGGCGAGCAGCCTCCTTCGAAGGAGGGGGGAGCATCAGCTCCGACGGCGGCCTCCACTAATCCGGAGGCGCCGAATACTCTTGTGGAAGCACTACAACGTGCTTCCATCGTGGAGGAGCACCGCACCCTGATGGGTGTGGTGGTAGAGAAGGTTCAGTCCGCCAAGAGCGGGCTGAACGAAGCCTTCACCAGCCTACTGACAGGCTTCGAGGTATGCAACGTAATGCTCTAGACACTTTTTATAAAGGGATATACCTGTGCGTAGATAGTAGCCCTTGAGACTCTGTCTGGGTTTGAAAAAGTCGGACAGAGGATCACATAGTATTCGGAAGAGGTGACGTACTTTTCCATTGTATAACAGGCTTCCTTGTTGGCGGCAACCGCCCAGGCCGCTGAAGTTTCCGAACTTAATCGAAAACTAAAGCTGGCTGATGATGAAATAGATCGCATCAACAAGCGATTCAACGAGACACAAGGTATGCGTGTATTTTAAAGAGTTTTAGCATATAGCTAATATGTAAATTCAGAGTTTAACTCATGTACTACTGTGATTATGTGCGCAGTTGGCGCGGCCGAGGTCGAGACCCTCAAAAGCACCCTTGCTCAGGCCAAGGAGGAGGCGAAGGTGAATAAAGCAGTCGCTGACAAAGCGGCTGCGGAACTAAAGACCGAACAGGACGCCCGCCGCCAGCACGAAGATAGGGTGGCCGAAGTGGAGCAAGAGCTGAAGGACGCCATCCGCAAGTGCGAGGCCTTGGAGGAGAAGACTTCGGACCAAGCGACCGAACTCACCAAAGCCCTCCAGGAGGCTAAAGAGGCGTGTGTCGAGTCCCGGAGTGCTCGTGAAGAGATCCGGCAGGCCAAACAGATAGCGGCCGGTAAGCCTTTTCTTTTGCAGAGTGTATTTGGAGGTCAAAGATATGCTTTGCTCACTTGATTGTGGAGTTCTCCAGACGCCTTTGCGGATCTTCCAAGGAGTGCCACTGATGCCGCACAGTTCTTCCGAGCCCAAGAGGGGAACTCGACCGAGAAGCTATTCTGGTCACAGTTCCTGGCGCCGGAGCATCCGACACCCCTGAACGACCAGATGAAGCAACCGACGGAGCTGCATAGGGTGTTCGGCTTGGTCATGAAGGATCTCATAGTCCGGCTTTGGCCAGCCAAACCAATTCCTAGCAGCTACTTCGGTTTGGTGAGGCGACTCGTCGATGCGCTACCACGAGTTGATGCTGTGAAGCGCTCGGCGTGCATAGAGGGTGCGCGGATGGCCTTTGCTTGTGTCAAGATGCACTGGGCAAAGATGAAGGCCACCGATGTCACGACCGCAGGCCTGCCCGAAGGCAAGGACCACCGCAAGCCGGAAAGATACTTTGAAGATGTCCTAGTGGGTGCCCGAATAGTAGAGGGCCAATGCTCAAAGGACGTGATGTTTGAGTAAATGTATCCGGGCTATAAAAACTTTATTTTGTGAACCAAGGCTTGTCATATATTTATGCCTTTTATCCTGAGTTATTTTCCCCCTGTGCGGCCGTTTTAATTCTGAAAGTTTGCCAGTCGTCGGCTTCAGCCCCCTCGTAGATGCTACGGGGGTGTTCGGTGGAGCGCGCGATCACACTTTATCCAACGTCTTGGTCCGTAAAGGATGTGTTCGCGCAATGAACCAGGCAATCAGACTATGCGGCTTTATTACTTTCACTTAGCCATAGGAGTTTGACGGTGGGGCTAAGTACCAGCCCCTAGTGCGTATGCGGCAATCTGAACTAGCGTGCCTTTGTCGCATGACTGGGCGAAATCCAGCCCTTCGTATAACACGGGGTAAATCACTAAGGATTTGTATTAAGTCACCGAATCGCCGACTAGCTCTCGCCGTATCATGACAGTCAGTTTTTGGCTTTCTCTACTGAGGTATTTAACCGGATGAACGAGAAACACAATCGCAGTAGTTCTCCCTTTACTACCTTAGCCGAACTAGCGGAACATAGGGTGGTAATCACACGAGCCGGGCAACCCAACTATAGACCAAAGACATGATTCGGAGCTGATGCATATAATGCAATATTCGGGACGCCGAAGAGTACCTTATAGGTGTTTGGACTTTTGAAAATATGCATGGCCAGATAGAGCCCCCGGCATTTAGGCCGGAACAAAGCGTATGTGGCAATTTGAAGCAAGGAGGGATCACACATGGAAAAATAAATCAAGACCGAACAAAAGTTAGCGATCAACTATTTCCTTTATACCCTGATTAATACATCAAGACGTGCTATTACAGATAATGCCATGAAAAGCAAGGCTATTTGACATGCCGAGAGTTTGTGCACGAGGGGAAGCTTTATACAGGGCCTAAAAGAAAAGGTAGTCCTGACGACCCCAGTGGTGCCCTGCCGCACGTCTGCGCCGTTTCCCCTTGGTGAAAAAACCTTTGAGAGGAGAGGTCGATTGTCGTCTATACGAAAAAGGGGGGCCTAAAAAAGGGCTCTTGCATGACCGTAGGGTAGGTAGGTTTTTAATGAACCTGTAGTACAAAAGAGGAGAAAAAAAGAAAGAAGAAAAAAAAAGGTTAAGGTCCGAATAGGATCAAGCCACACTATAGACCTTTTCCGCAGTGTGCCTCCGTCGCTGCCCAAGGTATTTTAAGTGCATAATTATGCACGCGCGGTACGCATACCGTTGTTTTATGGGGCGATCGGCGGAGGCGAAACTGCTATTCAAGCTCTGGATTCACCGAGCTGTCGTTCTGCAGAGTGGACCGGGCTCGCTTGGCAGTGTCAGGTGTCTTACTGACCGATGAATTGTTCGGCTTGATGAGCCCATTCTGTACTTCGGCTGCCAGGGCTGTGGTGTGCTCCTCAGTACAGAGGGAGCGCTCCATATTTCCATTGACTGTGATAATGCCGCGCGGTCCGGGCATTTTGAGCTTTAAGTAAGCGTAGTGCGGGACCGCATTAAAGCGGGCGAAAGTAGTTCGTCCGAGCAGCGTGTGATAGCCACTGCGAAAAGGGACAATGTCGAAGATCAAGTCTTCGCTTCGGAAGTTATTCGGCGAACCGAAGACTACTTCCAATGTTAAGGAGCCCGTACAACGGGCCTCCATGCCGGGTATTACTCCTTTAAAGGTAGTATTACTGGGCTTAATTCTTGACGGGTCAATGCCCATCTTACGGACAATGTCTAGATAGATCAGGTTTAGACTGCTGCCGCCATCCATAAGGACTCTAGTGAGATGGTATCCATCGATGGTGGGATCGAGCACCAGGGCCGCTGAACCTCCATGACGGATACTGGTCAGGTGGTCCCTGCGATCAAAGGTGATCGGACAAGCCGACCATGGGTTGAATTTTGGGGCGACAGGCTCTACGGCATAGACGTCCCTTAGTGCGCGCTTGCGCTCCCTCTTTGGGATATGTGTGATGTATATCATGTTATCTGTTTTCACCTCGGGGGGAAATTTCTTCTGTCCCCCTGTGTTCGGTGTTGGGGAACGTAGCAGAATTTTAAAATTTTCTACGCATCACCAAGATCAATCTATGGAGTCATCTAGCAACGAGTGAGAGGGGAGTGTATCTACATACCCTTGTAGATCGCGAGCGGAAGCGTTCAAGAGAACGGGGTTGATGGAGTCGTACTCGTCGTGATCCAAATCACCGATGACCGAGCGCCGAACGGACGGCACCTCCGCGTTCAACACACGTACGGAGCAGAGACGTCTCCTCCTTCTTGATCCAGCAAGGGGGGAGGAGAGGTTGATGGAGATCCAGCAGCACGACGGTGTGGTGGTGGAAGCAGCGGGATTTCAGCAGGGCTTCGCCAAGCGCTACTGGAGGAGGAAGAGGTGTCACGGGAGGGAGAGGGAGGCGCCAGGGGCTGAGCTGTTTCTCCCATGCACCTCCCCACTATATATAGGGGTGGAGGGGGCTGGTTTCTTGCCCTCCAAGTCCATTGGGGCGTTGGCAAAGGTGGAAGGAAAGAAATCCCATCCTTTCCCTTCCCCACCGATTGTTATCCCCTTTTTTTTAGGGATCTTGATCTTATCCCTTCGGGATATGATCTTATTCCTTCTAAGGGGGAATCTTGGTGCGCCTTGACTAGGGGTGTGGGGCCTTGCCCCCACTACCCACGTTCATGTGGGCCCCCCCATGCAGGTGGGCCCCACTCCGGAACCTTCTAGAACCTTCTCGGTACAATACCGAAAAATCCCGAACATTTTCCGGTGGCCAAAATAGGACTTCCCATATATAAATCTTTACCTCCGGACCATTCCGGAACTCCTCGTGACGTCCAGGATCTCATCCGAGACTCCGAACAACCTTCGGGTTACCGCATACTAATATCTCTATAACCCTAGCGTCACCGAACCTTAAGTGTGTAGACCCTACGGGTTCGGGAGACACGCAGACATGACCGAGACGACTCTCCGGTCAATAACCAACAGCGGGATCTGGATACCCATGTTGGCTCCCACATGCTCCTCGATGATCTCATCAGATGAACCACGATGTCGAGGATTCAATCAATCCGGTACGCAATTCCCTTTGTCTATCGGTACGATACTTGCCCGAGATTCGATCGTCGGTATCTCGATACCTTGTTCAATCTCGTTACCGGCAAGTCTCTTTACTCGTTTCCGTAACACATCATCCCATGAACAACTCCTTGATCACATTGAGCTCATTATGATGATGTCCTACCGAGTGGGCCCAGAGGTACCTCTCCGTTACATGGAGTGACAAATCCCAGTCTCGATTCGTGCCAACCCAACAGATACTTTCGGAGATACCCGTAGTGCACCTTTATAGCCACCCAGTTACGTTGTGACGTTTGGTGCACCCAAAGCACTCCTACGGTATCCGGGAGTTGCACAATCTCATGGTCTAAGGAAAAGTTACTTGACATTGGAAAAGCTTTAGCAAACGAACTACACGATCTAGTGCTAGGCTTAGGATTGGGTCTTGTCCATCACATCATTCTCCTAATGATGTGATCCCGTTATCAATGACATCCAATGTCCATGGTCAGGAAACCGTAACCATCTATTGATCAACGAGCTAGTCAACTAGAGGCTTACTAGGGACATGTTGTGGTCTATGTATTCACATATGTATTACGATTTCCGGATAACACAATTATAGCATGAATAACAGACAATTATCATGAACAAGGAAATATAATAATAACCATTTTATTATTGCCTCTAGGGCATATTTCCAACAGTCTCCCACTTGCACTAGAGTCAATAATCTAGTTACATTGTGATGAATCGAACACCCATAGAGTACTGGTGTTGATCATGTTTTGCTCGTGAAAGAGGTTTAGTCAACGGATCTGCTACATTCAAATCCGTGTGCACTTTACAAATATCTATGTCTCCATCTTGAACATGTTCACGTATGGAGTTGAAGCGACGCTTGATATGCCTGGTCCTTTTGTGAAACCTGGGCTCCTTGGCAAGGGCAATAGCTCCAGTGTTGTCACAGAAGAGAGCCATTGGACCCGACGCATTTGGAATGACTCCTAGGTCGGTGATGAACTCCTTCATCCATACTGCTTCGTGTGCTGCCTCCGAGGCTGCTATGTGCTCCGCTTCGCATGTAGAACCCGCCACGACGCTTTGCTTGCAACTGCACCAGCTTACCGCTCCACCATTCAAAATATACACGTATCCGGTTTGTGACTTGGAGTCATCCAGATCTGTGTCGAAGCTAGCGTCGACGTAACCCTTTACGACGAGCTCTTCGTCACCTCCATATACGAGAAACATATCCTTAGTCCTTTTCAGGTACTTCAGGATGTTCTTGACCGCTGTCCAGTGTTCCTTGCCGGGATTACTTTGGTACCTACCTACCAAACTTACAGCAAGGTTTACATCAGGTCTGGTACACAGCATGGCATACATAATAGACCCTATGGCTGAGGCATAGGGGATGACACTCATCTCTTCTATATCTTTTGCCGTGGTCGGGCATTGAGCCGAGCTCAATTTCACACCTTGCAATACTGGCAAGAACCCCTTCTTGGACTGATCCATATTGAACTTCTTCAATATCTTATCAAGGTATGTGCTTTGCGAAAGACCTATGAGGCGTCTCGATCTATCTCTATAGATCTTGATGCCTAATATATAAGCAGCTTCTCCAAGGTCCTTCATTGAAAAACACTTATTCAAGTAGGCCTTTATACTTTCCAAGAATTCTATATCATTTCCCATCAGCAGTATGTCATCCACATATAATATGAGAAATGCTACAGAGCTCCCACTCACTTTCTTGTAAACACAGGCTTCTCCATAAGTCTGTGTGAACCCAAACGCTTTGATCATCTCGTCAAAGCGAATGTTCCAACTCCGAGATGCTTGCACCAGCCCATAGATTGAGCGCTGGAGCTTGCATACCTTGTCAGCATTCTCAGGGTCGACAAAACCTTCCGGTTGTATCATATACAACTCTTCCTTAAGATAACCATTAAGGAATGCCGTTTTGACGTCCATTTGCCATATCTCATAATCATAGTATGCGGCAATTGCTAACATGATTCTGACGGATTTCAGCTTCGCTACGGGTGAGAAAGTCTCATCGTAGTCAACCCCTTGAACTTGTTGATAACCCTTAGCGACAAGCCGAGCCTTATAGATGGTCACATTACCATCCGCGTCAGTCTTCTTCTTAAAGATCCATTTATTTTCTATGGCTTGCCGATCATCGGGCAAGTCAGTCAAAGTCCATACTTCGTTTTCATACATGGATCCTATCTCGGATTTCATGGCTTCAAGCCATTTGTCGGAATCCGGGCCCGCCATCGCTTCTTCATAGTTCGAAGGTTCACTGTTGTCTAACAACATGATTTCCAGGACAGGATTGCCATACCACTCTGGTGCGGAACGTGTCCTCGTGGACCTTCGAAGTTCAGTGGTAGCTTGATCATGATCATCATCAATAACTTCCTCTCTAGCCGGTGTAGGCTCCACAGAAACATTTTCCTGTGCTGCGCTACTCTCCGGTTCGAGGGTCATCTCATCAAGCTCCACTTTCCTCCCACTTACTTCTTTCGAGAGAAACTCTTTCTCTAGAAAGGATCCATTCCTGGCAACAAAGATCTTGCCCTCGGATCTTAGGTAGAAGGTATACCCAATAGTTTCCTTAGGGTATCCTATGAATACGCATTTTTCCGACTTGGGTTCGAGCTTCTCTGGTTGAAGTTTCTTCACATAAGCATCGCATCCCCAAACTTTCAGAAACGACAGCTTAGGTTTCTTCCCAAACCATAATTCATACGGTGTCGTCTCAGCGGATTTTGACGGTGCCCTATTTAAAGTGAATGCGGCAGTCTCTAAAGCATAACCCCAAAAGGATAGCGGTAAATCGGTAAGAGACATCATAGATCGCACCATATCCAATAGAGTGCGATTACGACGTTCGGACACACCATTACGCTGAGGTGTTCCAGGCGGCGTGAGTTGTGAAACAATTCCACATTTCCTTAAGTGCGTGCCAAATTCATGACTCAAATATTCTCCTCCACGATCTGATCGTAAGAACTTTATTTTCTTGTCACGTTGATTCTCAACCTCACTCTGAAATTCCTTGAACTTTTCAAAGGTCTCAGACTTGTGCTTCATCAAGTAGACATACCCATATCTACTCAAATCATCGGTGAGGGTGAGAACATAACGATAACCACCGCGAGCCTCAACACTCATTGGACCACACACATCAGTATGTATGATCTCCAATAAGTTGGTTGCTCGCTCCATTTTTCCGGAGAACGGAGTCTTGGTCATCTTGCCCAAGAGGCATGGTTCGCATCTGTCAAATGATTCATAATCAAGAGACTCCAAAAGTCCATCTGCATGGAGTTTCTTCATGCGTTTAACACCGATATGACCAAGGCGGCAGTGCCACAAGTATGTGGGACTATCGTTATCAACCTTGCATTTCTTGGCATTCACATTATAAACATGTGTAACATCACGTTCGAGATTCAATAAAAATAAACCATTCACCAGCGGGGCATGACCATAAAACATATCTCTCATATAAATAGAACAACCATTATTCTCAGATTTAAATGAGTAGCCATCTCGCATTAAGCGAGATCCAGATACAATGTTCATGCTCAAAGCTGGTACTAAATAACAATTATTGAGGTTTAAAACTAATCCCGTAGGTAGATGCAGAGGTAGCGTGCCGACGGCGATCACATCGACCTTGGAACCATTCCCGACGCGCGTCGTCACCTCGTCCTTTGCCAGTCTACGCTGATTCCGCAGTTCCTGCTTTGAGTTACAAATATGAGCAACCGCACCGGTATCAAATACCCAGGAACTACTACGAGTGCTGGTAAGGTACACATCAATTACATGTATATCATATATACCTTTGGTATTGCCGGCCTTCTTGTCCGCCAAGTACTTGGGGCAGTTTCGCTTCCAGTGACCGTTTCCCTTGCAATAAAAGCACTCAGTCTCAGGCTTGGGTCCATTCTTCGACTTCTTCCCGGCAGCTGGCTTACCGGGCGCGGCAACTCCCTTGCCGTCCTTCTTGAAGTTCTTCTTACCCTTGCCCTTCTTGAACTTAGTGGTTTTATTCACCATCAACACTTGATGTTCCTTTCTGATCTCTGCCTCCGCTGACTTCAGCATCGCATATACCTCAGGAATGGTCTTTTCCATCCCCTGCATGTTGAAGTTCATCACGAAGCTCTTGTAGCTAGGTGGAAGCGACTGAAGGATTCTGTCAACGACCGCGTCATCCAGGAGATTAACTCCCAGCTGAGACAAGCGGCTGTGCAACCCAGACATTTTGAGTATGTGCTCGCTGACAGAACTATTTTCCTCCATCTTACAGCTGTAGAACTTATCGGAGACTTCATATCTCTCGATCCGGGCATGAGCTTGGAAAACCATTTTCAGCTCTTCGAACATCTCATATGCTCCGTGATGCTCAAAACGCTTTTGGAGCCCCGGTTCTAAGCTGAAGAGCATGCCGCACTGAACGAAGGAGTAATCATCGGTGCGTGTCTGCCAAACGTTCAAATCGTCTGGCAGTGCTGGGAGAGCAGGTGGGTCACCTAACGGTGCTTCAAGGACATATGATTTCTTGGCAGCTATGAGGATAATCCTCAGGTTACGGACCCAGTCCGCATAGTTGCTACCATCGTCTTTCAGCTTGTTTTTCTCTAGGAACGCGTTGAAGTTGAGGGTAACATTAGCGTTGGCCATTTGATCTACAAGATAGATATGTAACATTTAGACTAAGTTCATGATAATTAAGTTCATCTAATCAAATTATGTAATGAACTCCCACTCAGATAGACATCCCTCTCGTCATCTAAGTGATTACATGATCCGAATCGACTAGGCCGTGTCCGATCATCACGTGAGACGGACTAGTCATCAACGGTGAACATCCCCATGTTGATCGTATCTTCTATACGACTCATGCTCGACCTTTCGGTCTCTTGTGTTCCGAGGCCATGTCTGTACATGCTAGGCTCGTCAAGTCAACCTAAGTGTATTGCTGTGTAAATCTGGCTTACACCCGTTGTATTCGAACGTTAGAATCTATCACACCCAATCAACACGTAGTGCTTCGAAACAACGAACCTTCGCAACGGTGCACAGTTAGGGGGAACACTTTCTTGAAATTTTAGTAAGGGATCATCTTATATATGCTACCGTCGTTCTAAGCAAATAAGATGCAAAAACATGATAAACGTCTCATGCAATCAAAATAGTGACATGATATGGCCATTATCACTTTGCTCCTTTTGATCTCCATCTTCGGGGCTCCATGATCATCATCGTCACCGGCATGACACCATGATCTCCATCATCATGATCTCCATCATCGTGTCTTCATGAAGTTGTCTCGCCAACTATTACTTCTACTACTACGGCTAACGGTTAGCAATAAAGTAAAGTAATTACATGGCGAATTTCAATGACACGCAGGTCATATAATAAATTAAGACAACTCCTATGGCTCCTGCCGGTTGTCATACTCATCGACATGCAAGTCGTGATTCCTATTACAAGAACATGATCATCTCATACATCACATATATCATTCATCACATCCTTTGGCCATATCACATCACAAAGCACTTGCTGCAAAAACAAGTTAGACGTCCTCTAATTGTTGTTGCAAGTTTTTACGTGGTTGCTATAGGTTTCTAGCAAGAACGTTTCTTACCTACGCCAAAACCACAACGTGATATGCCAATTTCTATTTACCCTTCATAAGGACCCTGTTCATCGAATCCGATCCGACTAAAGTGGGAGAGACAGACACCCGCTAGCCACCTTATGCAACTAGTGCATGTCAGTCGGTGGAACCTGTCTCACGTAAGCGTACGTGTAAGGTCGGTCCGGGCCGCTTCATCCCACAGTGCCGCCGAATCAAGATAAGACTAGTAACGGCAAGAAGATTGACAAATCGACGCCCACAACTACTTTGTGTTCTACTCGTGCAAGATACTACGCATAGACCTAGCTCTGATGCCACTGTTGGGGAACGTAGCAGAATTTTAAAATTTTCTACGCATCACCAAGATCAATCTATGGAGTCATCTAGCAACGAGTGAGAGGGGAGTGTATCTACATACCCTTGTAGATCGTGAGCGGAAGCGTTCAAGAGAACGGAGTTGATGGAGTCGTACTCGTCGTGATCCAAATCACCGATGACCGAGCGCCGAACGGACGGCACCTCCGCGTTCAACACACGTACGGAGCAGAGACGTCTCCTCCTTCTTGATCCAGCAAGGGGGGAGGAGAGGTTGATGGAGATCCAGCAGCACGACGGTGTGGTGGTGGAAGCAGCGGGATTTCAGCAGGGCTTCGCCAAGCGCTACTGGAGGAGGAAGAGGTGTCACGGGAGGGAGAGGGAGGCGCCAGGGGCTGAGCTGTTTCTCCCATGCACCTCCCCACTATATATAGGGGTGGAGGGGGCTGGTTTCTTGCCCTCCAAGTCCATTGGGGCGTTGGCAAAGGTGGAAGGAAAGAAATCCCATCCTTTCCCTTCCCCACCGATTGTTATCCCCTTTTTTTTAGGGATCTTGATCTTATCCCTTCGGGATATGATCTTATTCCTTCTAAGGGGGAATCTTGGTGTGCCTTGACTAGGGGTGTGGGGCCTTGCCCCCACTACCCACGTTCATGTGGGCCCCCCCATGCAGGTGGGCCCCACTCCGGAACCTTCTAGAACCTTCTCGGTACAATACCGAAAAATCCCGAACATTTTCCGGTGGCCAAAATAGGACTTCCCATATATAAATCTTTACCTCCGGACCATTCCGGAACTCCTCGTGACGTCCAGGATCTCATCCGAGACTCCGAACAACCTTCGGGTTACCGCATACTAATATCTCTATAACCCTAGCGTCACCGAACCTTAAGTGTGTAGACCCTACGGGTTCGGGAGACACGCAGACATGACCGAGACGACTCTCCGGTCAATAACCAACAGCGGGATCTGGATACCCATGTTGGCTCCCACATGCTCCTCGTTGATCTCATCGGATGAACCACGATGTCGAGGATTCAATCAATCCCGTACGCAATTCCCTTTGTCTATCGGTACGATACTTGCCCGAGATTCGATCGTCGGTATCTCGATACCTTGTTCAATCTCGTTACCGGCAAGTCTCTTTACTCGTTTCCGTAACACATCATCCCGTGAACAACTCCTTGATCACATTGAGCTCATTATGATGATGTCCTACCGAGTGGGCCCAGAGGTACCTCTCCGTTACATGGAGTGACAAATCCCAGTCTCGATTCGTGCCAACCCAACAGATACTTTCGGAGATACCCGTAGTGCACCTTTATAGCCACCCAGTTACGTTGTGACGTTTGGTGCACCCAAAGCACTCCTACGGTATCCGGGAGTTGCACAATCTCATGGTCTAAGGAAAAGTTACTTGACATTGGAAAAGCTTTGGCAAACGAACTACACGATCTAGTGCTAGGCTTAGGATTGGGTCTTGTCCATCACATCATTCTCCTAATGATGTGATCCCGTTATCAATGACATCCAATGTCCATGGTCAGGAAACCGTAACCATCTATTGATCAACGAGCTAGTCAACTAGAGGCTTACTAGGGACATGTTGTGGTCTATGTATTCACACATGTATTACGATTTCCGGATAACACAATTATAGCATGAATAACAGACAATTATCATGAACAAGGAAATATAATAATAACCATTTTATTATTGCCTCTAGGGCATATTTCCAACATTCGGTGGACGGGACTCATCATCGTCCTCGCTTTGAGGCCCCTTCCCCTTGTGTTCATTATTTAACTTACCGGCATGTTTGAAAACCCAGCAGTTTCTGTTGGAGTGGTTGGCAGGCTTGTCGGGGGTGCCATGAATTTGGCAAGGCCTATCCAGTATCTTGTCCAAATTAGATGGAACGTCTCTGTTTCCTTTGAATGGCTTCTTCCGCTGACCGGGTTTAGAGCCACTGAATCCGGCGTTGACCGCCGTATCTTCAGTTTCTTCATTGTTGTTCCGACGCTTGTTTTTGTTACGTCGTGGCCTTCCGTTGCCGTCCCTGGCTTCAGAGGTGCCAGGGTCGCTGGTACTGTTGCTTCTACGAGCCAACCAGCTATCTTCGCCCGCGTAGAAACGGGTCATAAGTGCGGTAAGAGCTGCCATAGTCTTCAGCTTTTCCTGACCGAGGTGTCGGGCGAGCCATTCGTCACGGACGCTGTGTTTAAAGGCCGCTAAGGCTTCGGCGTCCGGATAGTCGATGATTTGGTTCTTTTTAATTAAGAACCGAGTCCAGAGTTTGCGGGCTGACTCTCTGGGTTGCTGGACTATGTGACTGAGGTCATCAGCGTCCGCTGGCCGGACATAAGTACCTTGGAAGTTGTCTCGAAAAGCGTCCTCCAAGTCTTCCCAGCTGCCAATAGAGTTTTCTGGGAGGCTATTCAACCAGTGCCGTGCTGGCCTTTTAGTTTTAGGGGGAGGTATTTAATGGCATGGAGATCATCACCGCGAGCCATGTGTATATGGAGAAGAAAATCTTCAATCCATACTGCGGGATCTGTCGTTCCATCGTATGCTTCAATGTTTACGGGTTTAAACCCTTCTGAAAACTGGTGCTGCATTACCTCATCGGTAAAGCACATGGGGTGTGCGGCGCCTCTATAATGGGCAACATCACGGCAGAGTTCGGATGGCATTTGTGTTCGGTTCTCGGCCCGAACTTGGTGATGCTTGTCGTGCCAGGCTTGACGGCCGTCGTCTCGTGTTGGAGCGCGTCCCCTTGATCCGTAGATTGATTTGGTCTGGCCGGCTCTATTGTCCAGGTCCTGACGTAAGTCATGCGTGTAGCCTAGAGCCGCTGCCTCTCTGCCTTTACGGCGAGGTGGTGCGGGCTAGTATTCGGCGTGATTAGCCGTTTTGTCCCGTCCATGTGGTGGTCGGTCCGATTCATCAGCATGATTGTGTCTTGACGGAATTGGCTCAAGGGCCTCGTCGTCGAATTGGGGTAGTAGCCTGCGCTTTGGGTAGCTTTTTATTGGGCGCTCAAGGCTGTATTCTTCGGCGGCTAGGACCTTGGTCCATCTATCATTGAGCGTATCCTGTTCAGCTTGAAGCTGTTGCTGTTTCTTTTTTAGGCTCCTCACAGTGGCAATGAGCTATCACTTGAAGATTTCTTGCTCGAGGGGTTCCTCTGGTATGATAAAATCTTCGTTACCGAGGCTAACATCCTCCTCGGAGGCCGGCAGATAATTACTATCCTCCGAATCCTCATGATCGACAGGTTCGTCTAGGTTGACTTGTCCTTCTTCCCACTCATCCTACTCAACAGCAGGCTCGATGAGGTGGTCAGAGTCTTCGGCGTTCTCCGGAGTGTCATTGTCTCCGATGCCAGTATTGCTTTCCTTTTCGCGACGCAGTCATGAGCGGCGCCGCTGACGTCGGTGTTTAGGTGGTGCTTCGACAGGCTTGTCCTCGATCGGGTCTTGAGAGCTATTGTCGTCCTTCTTTTTGGGTGTATCCACCATGTACACGTCGTATGTAGAAGTGGCCGTCCAACGCCCAGTGATGGGTGGGTTTTGGCCTGATTCGGCTCCGACATCGTTGTCCATGCCGTCGATGTCCTCGGAGGCATAGTCTAGCATGTCGGTTAAGTCCCCGACAGTGGCTATCAAGTGGGTGGTGGGTGGGACATAAAATTCCCCGCACTCAGCCCCTAGTCCGGGCTGGATGTAGTTCGGAAGTGATACCTCCATTATGGCGAGAGATCGCATTAAGTCCAGAGCCTCGTTTAGGAGCGATAGCTGGGCGGGTGATTGAGAGCCTGCGGAGCTGGGTCTGGAAATCGCTGCCCGACCGTGCTCAATGGATGCGGGCCTCAAGAGTTCGGAGTTAACATTCGGAGGTGAGTCCGGCTTCCCGATGACAGGGAGAGCCCCATTTGATTCCAGGCCTGCCGATAATATGGCCACCTCTGGGTCTCTGGCAGGGAGCTCCGTAGTAGGAGAGGGTCCGGTGGGGTTCATACTCCCGTCTTCGGACAGGGTGGTCTGCTCTGGATCTAAGGCCCGGGCAGGGACGATGGTTGATCCTTGAACGGAGCCTGATAGTGAATCCGATGGGCCTCCTTCATATAGATGAGGAGCGGCGGTCGAGGCCAAGAATCCTTCAAAGATCAAATCTCCTCGGATATCAGCGACGTAATTCAGGCTCCCGAACCTAATCTGGTGACCAGGAGCGTAGCTGTCGATCTGTTCAAGGTGACCAGTTGAATTGGCACGCCGAGCGAAGCCGCCAAACATAAAAAGTTGACCAGGGAGGAAAGTTTCCCCAGAAACAGTATCGTTGTTAATGATCAAACGAGCCATCGAGCCCTCTGTCGATGACACATTGGAACTCTCAATGAAAGCACCAATGTCGGTGTCGAAACCGGCCGATCTCAGGTAGGGGGTCCCGAACTGTGCGTCTGAGGATCGAAGGTAACAAGGGACAAAGGGGGACATGATGTTTACCCAGGTTCGGGCCCTCTTAATGGAGGTAAAACCCTACGTCCTGCTTGATTGTATTTGATGAGTATAGGGGTTACAAGAGTTGATCTACCTCGAGATCGTAATGGCTAAACCCTAGTTGTCTAGCCTATGAGAATTCTGATTGTCTTTACAGACTCAACCCTCCAGTTTATATACACACCGGAGGGGCCTAGGGTTATATAGAGTTGGTTCGTAGAGGGAGGAAATTACATATCCGGACACAAATCTTGCCATCCACGCATAAGGGAGTCCTACCCGTACACGGGGGAAAGTTTTTCGCTTTGTATCTTCACAACCCATCAGTCCCGCCCATATCAAATAGCCTGGACTCCCGAGGACCCCCTAATCCAGGACTCCCTCACCTTTTTCCTTTTATTGTTTGAGGCGAACGTCTCATATACTGTAAGGACATTGTGGTCCTGCGGTGAAGCCGAGGACTGTTGATCTAGGGGTGTAAGGCCCATGATTGGCTCGCCATATTTGGCCACTTGTCTTACCACCCAACAGGCTCGAAGTCTGTGGGTTGGGTTTGCGTCTAGCAAGACCGAATGTATTGGGCATGGTTTATCCAGCAACTCGTCTAACACCGATATGGGCCTAGTTTTCTTTTCATTAGGCTCGCGCTCCGGTGATCGATTTGTGTAAGCCCATTTAAGGTGGGGTCTTTCGTGACGCGCGGCGGGCTGTGGCCCCATGTTCAGCTGTTGCGCCCTCCACGTGTTCTCCATGCTGCAATGTTTGCGTACCATGTCTGATAGTTCCGTGAAGCTTTGAATTCAGCGACACGCGAGGGCGTTTAAGAGGCCCTCGCCCCTGCAGTTAAACTGGAAGGCTTTAATTATTTCTGTCACAGCAAGGTGCCATCCTGTTCTTTACCAGGAGAAATCTAGCCCAATAACGGTGGACTGTCTCATTTGGCAGCTACTTGACATACATGAGGTCCCGTATGTCTGGGTATCTCATGTCCGGATTATATTCCGTGTGGTGGGTGGGCGGGAAAATTTCAAGAATTCCCTCCTGCCGTGGGTCCGGACTATCCTTGATGGCCGGTTGAGTCATGTCCGGTTCTGACCGCACAGGGCTCGGATCCGAACATACATCTGGGCTGGTGTCTGACTCCGAGCTGGGGATTCGAGTGTACACCGTCTTTAGCTTGCAAGGCTGTGGCCCCTCCTGGGCCTCTTTGACTGTTGCGATGAGGTGTGTGACTAGAGGGGTGTTGATTTCTTGTTCGTCGGGTCTAAGCCTGATCCGATCGTAGGCCGCAGGCCTGGTAAAACAGATTCCCATTGCACGAAAAAGGCTCGCCAGGTGGTCTGCCGTCTGGCCACATCGGGCTGCCGGACTCTCCGGCGATTCAGCGGGAGGTCTTTGGGGCGGTATGTCGGAGCCGGGCTTCAGGGCCGGACTCTGAGGGATACCGGATTTTTGTGAGTCCGCTGGTCCTGGGGTCGATGCCCCTAAACCGATGAACCCTTCGACGGGGGTGAAGCCTTCGATCTGGTCAAGGTGACTAGTGGGATCGGCGCGCGCTAATATGCCACCGAAGACAAGGAGATGACCAGGGGCGGGGAAGCCCTCGGCACGGGTGTGGTCCCCAACGACCGGTTGAGCCATCAATTCCTCTGGCGATCCCACAGCGGAACTCTCAATGAAAGCACCAATGTCAGTGTCAAAACCGATAGACCTCGGGGTAGGGGGTCCCGAGCTGTGGATCTAGGATCGATGGTAACAAGGGACGACAAACACAGTGTTTACCCAGGTTCAGGCCCTCTCGAAGAGGTAAAACCCTACGTCCTGCTTGATTGTATTGAATGTATAACGTGGTTTACAGAGTAGATCTACCTCGAGATCAGCATGAGCTAAACCCTAAGGCTATGAGGTGATGAATGTAGCTCTTAACCCTAATGACTACAACCCTCAATTTATATAGACACCGATAGGGCTAGGGTTACCGAAGATAGATTACAACAAGGGTTTGAAGAGATCCTGCGCCTTCTTGACTTGGAGGGCACACCACGGCTTCATCAATCTCCTGTCATTATACGGCTTCACCAGTCTGGCCCATGTACAACGGGCCGTCACCCTGAGGACCCCTTAGTCCATGACTCCCTCAACGACCTCCGTCAGACCTTTGAGAACTTTAGAACATACGATATACGGCTCAACCCGGATAAATGTGTCTTCGGGGTTCCCGCCGGAAAACTGCTCGGATTCATTGTCTCCCATAGAGGGATAGACGCCAATCCGGCTAAAATCCGAGCTCTGTCCCAGCTGGCAATACCCACAGAGCTCAAACACATCAAAAAGCTGGCCGGTTGCATTGCCGCCCTAAGCCGTTTCATCTCTCGTCTCGGTGAAAAGGCCCTGCCGCTCTACAAACTACTCAAAAAGACCAAAATTTTCGAATGGACAGACAAGGCAACCGCAGCTCTAGAGGAGATAAAAACTCTACTAGCAGGCAATCCTATCTTGACAGCACCTGGCTTAGGCGAGCCTATGTTGCTATACATCTCAGCCACGAACCAGGTCATGAGCGCTGTCCTCGTGGTAGAATAGGAGGCAGAAGGACATAAGTTCAGGGTGCAGAAGCCTGTCTATTACATATCAGAAGTGCTCACCCTGTGTAAATCCTGATATCTGCACTATCAGAAGATCGCCTACACAGTTTTTATGGCATCCCGCAAGCTCCGACACTACTAATTTCAAGAGTGTTCGGTCACAGTGGCATCCGAAGTACCCTTAAATGACATCATCAATAATAGGGATGCCATGGGTCGCATCGTCAAATGGGCCATAGAGTTGCTGCCCTTCGAAATTGTGTACAAACCACGCCGAGCTATTAAGTCTCAGGTACTAACCAATTTTCGGGCCAAATGGACAGAAGCTGAGCATCCCCGGGAATACAACACGTATTCACACTGGACAATATATTTTGACGGCTCCAAAATGTTGGCTGGACTGGGGGCTGGCGTGATCCTTACGTCCCCCACTGACGACACTATCTGGTATGTACTGCAGATCATGTACACAGACTCCAACAACACAGCCGAATATGAAGCCCTATTGCATGGTCTTCGGATGGCAACATCAATGGGTGTTCAACTGTGTGATGCCCCCGATTCAATCGTACACTAATCATACACGCAAATGTGTACGATCAAGATCAGGGACTCACGGGAAGATATCACAACACAACTCTAGACACAAATAAAATAATACAAGCTTTATATTACAATCCAGAGGGCTCGAATACATAGCTCGATACACAAGAGTCAGCGGAAGCAACAATATCTGAGTACAGACATAAGTTAAACAAGACTACCTTAAGAAGGCAAGCACAAAATCAACACGATCGAAGAGGCAAGGCCTCCTGCCTGGGACCTCCTATCTACTCCTGGCCGTCGATGGTCTCCACGTAGTAGTAGGCACCCTCAAGGGTAGTAGCAGTGGTAGTCGACGGGGGTGGCATCTGGCTCCTGGGATCCTCCACCTGGTTGCAACAACCGGAAAGAAGAAAGAAGAGGGAAAGGGGGTAGCAAAGCAACCGTGAGTACTCATCCAAAGTACTCGCAAGCATCAGATCTATACTAAGTATGCAATGGTATCAAAGGAAGGGATGTATCTGTGGACTGAACTGCAGAATGCCAGAATAGAGGTGAAGGCCTAACCTATCAAAGACAAGCATCTTCAAGCAGCTTGCAGCATTCAGAACAGTACAGAATAGCAGTTTATAATTAACAAGCATGTTGTAGCATTAACGCCCAGAGATCCTTCCTTGACTCCCTGCGAGAAAGCAATCCCGGAGCCAACATATCCAACACATATCTCAAGTATCCATTTCTAGTTGTAATAGATCAGGATACAAGTATGAACGTCCGTTACCATGGACACGGCTATTCGAATGGATAACTTCCCTGCAGGGGTGCACCACGTTACCCAACACTCTTGATTACTCTGGCCGGACACACTTTTCTGAGTCAATGCGCGGCCTCGGAAGATCAACACGTCGCAATCCTACCTAGGCTCAGCAGAGAGGTCCCCGCCGGTCTACATCCTAAGCACTCCGGGGTCTTGGGCCCATCGCCTGTTGCACTCCGGGTCATTGCGTGAAGGGCGGATCCAGGCTCCACCTCTACATGGATGGTGCCGGCCCAGCCGTGCCGCAATGCTGAACTGGATGTCTGACAAAGCTTCGGATGATACTGCGATGCCGAGTGCCCATATCTGTTCCCGCATGGTGGTTAGTGCATAAAGGCCAGTGGCCAACTCAGAACAAATACACAAATCATTAGTGCATTGGGAGCTCGCGGAGACGAGCAGAGACTCACGATAATGTGACCCCGTCACCCCGTCTCAAGGAAGTACAGCAAGGGTCAGGCCCAACCCCCTCTCTCTCTAGGGCGGTCTACCTACCCGGCCGTGCCTCGTAATTATCTCGCGGGTGCTCTTCGGGCCCTCCCGACTTTCACATCAACTCGCGGGTACCCCTCAGGGCCGACCCGACTAACCAGAGACTGTCGGGAACTTAGGTCCACCTCTACCGGGATGGCACCGCCTGTTCCTTCAGTCCCGTAGTAACAGTTCATGGGGGCTATAGGTAAAGGTAACTGTGTGTCCGTAACATCAAGGGGGAAACCCGAGGAATCACCCTCGATGGAATCCACCTAATGTAATCATCAAGATGAACGTATGAGGAATCACCCTCGAGGTTCACACTTGAGGTGTTGCACGACAGAGTCGTATCGGGAGTGGTGAAGGAGGAATCACCCTCGATGACCATGACCGAATAAATACACTACAGAGTTATCATCAGGAGTGTGTTATGAGTTATCACCCTTGGCACTCGATAGTAGCTCTGCAGAGTCGAGCAAAAAAAGGTGGTGTGATGTGATGTGTCGGGCTCTGGACGTCGATCACGTTGATCGAGTCATCGGTCATCAAGCCAAGGCAATTGGGGCAAGGTGAGGGGTCACTGATGGATCACTAACCAACCTATACTAAGCAGTTTAGGATAAGCAGGTAAGGTACAACAGGAGGTTACAAAAGCAGGCTATGCATCAGAATAGGAGCAAACAATTACAGTAGCAAAATCTAATGCAAGCATGAGAGAGAATGGAATGGGCGATATCGGAATGAACAAGGGGGGTTTGCTTGCCTGGTTTCTCAGACGAGAAGGAGGGGTTGTCGGTGACGTAGTCGAACATAGGGGCATCAGCAGCGGTCTCGGGTCTACCGGAGAAGAAGAGGGGGAAGAAACAGTAAACACAAAGCACACAGATGCATGACAAGACAACATGCAGAGCTAGGGGTGTTCTAACGCTGGGCTACACGATATAGGTGAAGGGGAAAAACATCCGAGAAAGTATCCCCGGTGTTCGACATTTTTGGACAGACGAACCGGAGGAGGAATGTTGCATGTTCGCTATGCTAAGGACGTGTGGCAGACGAACGGACTGCGTATTCGGGTTCGTCTTGCTTTTCTGAGCAACTTTCATGTACAAAGTATTTTCATCCGAGCTACGAATTATTTTATATGAATTTTTCAAAGTTTTATTTGTTTTTCTAATTTTCTAGAATTTAACAGATTTAAAATAATTCAATAAACTGTTTATTGCATCAGCATGATGCCAGGGTGACATCAGCAGTCAACAAGACGTTGACTGGTCAAAGCTGACATGGGGGGCCCACCTGTCATAGACAGTTGGTTAAACAGAGTTAAAACTAATCTAAACATAGTTAGTTGAACTACTGGGCCCACCTGTCAGTGTCTAATTAAGTTAATTAACTATTTTTAAAACATTTTAGTTAATTAGGGGACATGGGCCCCATTGTTAGCGGCTGGAGGGTCGGTCCAGTCAGCGGGGTTGACCAGGTCAACTGGCCAGCAGGGCCCTTGGGCCCGCGGGTTAGTGACCCAGGGGGTGGCCCCGGCCGGCCACGTCAGGGGACAGCACCGGGGTTACGCCGACGTGCCCAACAAGGCGGCGGCGGGCTCGGCCATTGCCGGGAATCGGTCACAGAGGATTCCTGGGCTCGCTGCTTGGCGCGTTCGAACACAGCGACGCAGCCGCGTCGTATGGAGGCGGTAGGATCGGCTGGAATGGCCGGAGACGGCTTTGGCATCAAGCTTGGTGGGCGCCGGAGTTCGGGCGCGGACGGGGATCGCACAAGGGGCGCATGGGAGGACAAGCGGAGGGCATCAACGGGTTCCTGGGAAGCCCAGGAACACGAGGCAAAGCCCCGTTGCGAGCTCTGCGGCCTATGGCCATGGCGGCGATGAGCTTCTGCAACGGCGGCCGGGTTAGCTATGGGGCGTGGGCGAGCTCGACTAGAGGAAGAGGAGGAGCGTGAGCTCACCAACGCTACTAAGACGGCCCGGGGAAGACGCGCGGCTGCTGGAGCTGTTGGTGAGGCGGCGGTTATCCGAGGAGGATGAAGGCCGGCCCGGCGATGGAGGGGATTCCGGCTCCTGCTCGTGCGTGTGGACGATGGTGCTGGTGGCCGTGGAGCTCCGGGACGCACCAAAGAGGGATGGGGGCGGCGGTCACCGTGGCGGAGCCAGAAGCACGGCGATGACGGGGCGCGGACACGGTGGATCTGGGGCAGGGGGAGAGGAGAGAAGAGCAGGTGAGTGAGTCAGAGAGGGGGGATATTTGGGGGCCACGGTGGCCTCCTTATCTCCTCCCGTGGCATTGTAGCAGCGTGGCCAGTGAGGTGGCTCGACGGCAACATGCGGCGTGGGCATCGGTCGGCTAAACAGGGAAGGGGAAGACGACAGCGGAGGAGTTGGGCCAGGTCAGGTGGGCCGACGCAGGGGGTTAGGCCCAGGAGGGGTTGGGGCCTTTCTTTTCTTTTGCTTTAGCCTTTTTCCTTTTTCATTTTCCTGCCTCTATTTCATTTATTTTAGGGCAATAAACCACTTTATAAAAAGTTGGTTCACCACCAATATTAAGAACTGAATATTTGTCACATGATCAACATTTTAGTTTTCATGTTTGTGAACTTGAATTTTAAATTAGAATGTGAACGGGGTTTGAATCAACGCGAGTTTATCAATAGTAACCGTGGTGATGTGGTATCATTAGCAGAGGTTACTTTAGCTTAAATATCCAGGCATCACAAATGGCTCAAAGTGCAGGGCGATTCCAACCTCGCCATCTCCCAGGTCAATGGCGAGTTCGACGCCAAGGACCCAAAAATGGCAGCGTACTGAAAGGCCGTCTTAAGAATATCAGCCCGGTTTGAAGGGTTAGAATTTCCCCATGCCTCTAGAGACAGTAACGAAGCTGCAGATATCCTCGCCCGTATGGGCGCTAAACACGACCCTGTCCCTAAAAACACCTTTCTAGAGCGGCTTTTCAAGCCATATGTGGTGTGGCAGGACGGGGACCAGGATGCAGCAACCAACGGTCCTGAACAAATCGTCCCTCCGGCCATCGAGCCAGACGACGACATCATCGGTCGCTCGATAGTTGAAGAAACTGCTTCGGCTCACGAGGTCATGGCCATAATCGCACCATGGACTGAGCCCTTCCTTGCCTGCCTCCTACGGCAAGAGCTCCCTGACGATTAGACCGAGGCACTCCGCATAATTCGGCCCCCTAAAGCCTACAAGGTCCACGAGGGCGAGCTATATAAGAAAGCACTACCGTAGTCTTACAGCGGTGCATATCGGAAGCGGAGGGGCAGCAACTTTTGGCTGAGATTCATGTTGGCATGGGCGGCAACCACATGGCAGCTCGGGCCCTGGTAAGCAAGGCCTTCCGAGCTGGGTTTTTCTGGCCCACCGCCCGCACGGACGCCCATACTCTAGTCCAACGTTGTGTCGGATGCCAGCTTTTTGCAAATCAAAGCCATATGCCCCCAACCACTCTCCGGACTATACCAATTACCTGGCCTTTCGTAGTCTAGGGGCTGGACATGGTAGGACCACTTAAAGGGAGAACCAAGAAAAAGAAATACCTACTGGTTATGGTCGATAAATTCACTAAGTGGATTGAAGCAAAGACAGTTACCTTAGCAAAATCCGGACCTGTTATTGACTTCATATCCGGCATGGTACACCGTTATTGTGTCCCACAGAGTATCATCATGGATAATGGATCCAATTTCATGGCCCAAGAGGTCAAGGACTAGTGCACTACTATGGGCATTAAGCTCGACTACGCCTCGGTGTACCACCCGCAGACCAACGGACAGGTTGAGCAGGCCAACGGACTAATCATGAATGGCATAAAACCTCGCCTAGTTCATTCCTTGAAACAATCTGAGTGTCATTGGGTGGTGGAGCTTGACTTTGCACTATGGGGACTGCACACCACCCCTAACCGATCAACAGGATACACACCCTTCTTCATGGTGTACGGCGCAGAAGCAGTCCTCCCTTGTGACATCATTCACGATGCACCTCGAGTACGCATGTATGAGGATAAAAGAAGTTGAGTTCGATCGGCTGGATGACCTAGATGCCCTGGAAGAAGAATGGGACATAGCTCAGGCTCGTTCTACATTTTACCAGCAATAGGCTCAACGCTACCAGAGCAGGGAAGTCCGGGCGAAGGCATACAACATTGGAGAACTCGCCCTCCGCCTCCCAGAGAAGCAAAAGAACAAACTCTCACCCAAGTGGGAGGGCCCTTTCATAATTGACGAAGTGTTAGCAGGAGGAGCGTATCGCATTCACAACCCGGTCGACGACCGCCTCGAACCAAGCCCCTGGAACACAGCCAGGCTCCGGTGCTTCTACGGTTAAGTACGGCCACGTCAGTCAACTATCCCTTTCCTCATTGTAAATTTCTTCTTTTTCTTCCTGGGGAATTAGGATCTCATGGGCCCTGTTCGGATAAACCGAATTCAGTTTAGGCCCTTTTTCATTGCACATTTTCAAATGTAATACCCAGATTTAACCTGGGGGCTCCTTTAAAGCAGCCAATTAATATATTTTCCATGCACGTAATCATCTCTGTCGAGTGTGCACTCTCCCGATTACCTCTTCAGCCATCGTATGCACCGATTTGACTTCAGTTTTTGCCAAGCTGGGTTGCCTGGCTCCTGTGCTTACCCCCTACGTTCCTGATTATTCGGCTAGGGGGTAAAGGGAGCACCTCTGCGGTTGTTACGACCGGGTCAGCCGTGTCCGTAGCTCAGACGGGTGAAGCCGAAAGCTAGCAATCTTAAGAACATAATGGGTCGGCAATGAGGCAAACTATAGTAATCTTGGTGTTCGTCACCAATGCTTGGGGATTCGGCCCTCGCACCAATTATTCGCATACTTCACGTATCCGAATACAAATGTCTACAATTGGCATGATGAACCTAAAGAAAGGAACCCATGGAGGAACTATTTTCTTTAGAAGATGTTTCTTATGTTAAAAAGTAATATAACATAACTCTCCGCACGAGTTTTTGTCTGTTTGTACCAAAAGGCTGGATTGCCTAGTTACCGGAAGTGATTTCCTGCTTACATCAGGTCACATAGTACGGAACACTCACCGATCCCTGGTCGGGGAGGCAGAAACTGATGGCCGGTTAAGACAATGTTTTTTAGTATGGATCGAGACCGTTTGATGTAAAGTACATAGATACATAGAATCAAACACATCACTCTTTGTCCACATTGTCTATTATGCTATCTAAAGCACAATCCCGCTCGGAGAATCGAGCTGCAGGCATCACTTGGTCATAGACCAAGTGAAGAGGTATTTCCTGCCCATCTGGCCCTACTGGTCCAACCCGAGCCATATGCTCTGGCTTGAGTTTCCTGAACCGGGTTTTCACCATGGCCCATGCTTCTTGCGCCCCCTCCCAACAGGATGACATTTTCCATAATTCAAAGCGCCGCCGAGCTCCCTTAAAGTGATTCGCCAGTTCAGCCATATCGTCCAGCGCCACTTCGGTCGGCCATAACGCCTTGACCATATGCTTCATAGCTTTTCGAGCTTTCTCATGAACCACAGACAGTTCTTTTAAAAGATCCCCGCCAAAGGAATTGACCTCTTCTCTGGGCCGACCAGTCAGGAGACCTAGCATAAAGCATGGCATATTTGTTATATTCAAGCATTGCGAGCGGCTATGTACATGCAATGCTTAAATGACACTTACTCAACATGCCGCTTTTTAATCTTTGGTTATCTCCCAGAGCCTGCACCAATTGAGCTTTCAAACTCTCCAGTTCCTTGGCCTGTTGCTGGTTCTTTGCCTTCAGTTTGTTGGTTTCCTCATGGCTTCATTTTAAAACCTGTAGACCGGCTTGATGCTGTGACTCAGCATACTGTTGGGACTCTTTGGCGGCATCTAGGTCCTCTTGTAGTTTACCTATGGATTTAGCTACTACAAAGAAAGCCGATGTCAAACAGGGCACATTGGCGCAATTCATGCGTGTTAAACACTTCCCCTCACCATGGGCCTCGCTGGTGAACTTTTTTACCGCCTCTAATTTAGCCTTCACATCAGCCAACTGTGTTTGGCTTGACTCAAGGTCCTCGGACAACTTTTTATACTGGTCCTTTGAAGCCTGTCGAAAACCATAAATAACTATATTCACAAACCCTTAACTCGGCCGTCCCGCCCGAATCAACGCTTGGGGGCTATTGGGTTAGCATTTATATTCGGTTGTCAGAACCCATCTCTTACCTGCATATTGGCCGATAGAAGATTAGCAATCCCCTCAAGGCCTGTTCGGGCCGCTCCGAGGTAGGCGTCAACCGAATTAAAGGCATTAAACTCTTGATCGGAAAAGGCGGCATGACGCAGGGATTCCTTTCGCCGTCGATGATTCATCACACTTTCAACTTCAGAATTGGTGACCGAGACGTCCTCAGGATCTTCTAAGGGCTGGTCTGCACTACTACCCCCCGCATTAATCTCTGCCCATGCTGAGGATCTTCGGTCGTGCCTTGACACTCCCTCGATGTCTTCGGACGGTCGAGGTGGTACCTTTTTCCTACAAGCCCAGATTAAAACGTCAATAGAGCCCCACGGCGGCGATGCCAATAATGAACTGATGGCAATTTTAAAGCGCACTACCTTTTTTCCGAAGATATGGTTTGTGTAGCTCTCGTGGCCACTTTTCGTTTGGAGGCTCCTTTGTTGGCTGGAATTGATGCCGCCTCCATCGGTGTTCGGCACGAGGTACGGCAACCCTTGGGAGTAGAAGTTAGCGTAGCCGGAGTAGCGCAAGGTGAACACCTTGTTTGAGAGGAGGCCTTCTTGCTACTTACGGTGGAGGAGGGGAGAAGCCTAGGGTGATCGACTGTGATAGCCACCTTGGAACCGTTAAGGCTTTCCTGAAAAAAAACCCCATCCTCAAAGTCAATTGATATCTCCAGGTCCTCGTGGAAGCCCGGGTCGTCATCGCGGGAATGATCTTCCGGTTGAGGAGAGGGGCAGCTGATGCCTTCAACTTGGCGTCTCCAGATCTATTCAGAAAAATGGTTGAACCGACTAGTATTCAGATGTGATGTCCGAGCTATGTACGCAAGTTTAAACTTACCGATTCAATGGGGTTGTAGCCCGAGTAGCCTTTCCAGTTTCTTGGGCGGGCAAACTCTTCTTCTTCACCTTTGAATAGATCCACCAACATGGCATCCATTGCTGCTTGATTGTGCGGCCCTCACCGCTTATAGCAGGATGCATCACTTGTCCCATTATAGCACCACAGGGGGTGCGTCCTTTGCTGAAGGGGTTGCACGCATCGGGCGATTGCTGCGGCCATTATGTCAACCATGGTTAATTTACCATGGGCCAGCACCCTTACCTTTGCAGCTAAGCACTGCACCTCGATGGACTCCCCTTGGGAGGGGCTTTTAGGCCGCCAGTTAAGTCGCTTCTTTGGTGGAGCGTCCGAATACTCAGCTAGACCTCTCTGAACTGGTTCAAACAGGGGGACGTCTTCTATATAAAACCACTCCAAAGTCCATTCTTCGGAATCTTTCTTGGGATTCCTGACGGGATATCCCGTGCCGGCTATGCGACACACTTTGGCTCCGCCTATTTAAAAAATTGACCCCCCATGGGTACGAGGGACAAGGCAGAAGTACTTCCTCCATAACTCGAAATGGGCCTCACATCCCAGAAACATCTCACAAAGGGTGACAAAGCTACAGATGTGCAGAATTTAATCCAGGGGCGAGGTGGTGGAGTTGGATCCCGTAAAACTCTAGTAGGCCCCTTAAGAAAGGGTGAATGGGAAATCCCAGGCCTCTTAGAAGGAAGGATACGAAGCATACCCTCTCATCCTTGCTTGGATTGGGAAAGTTCTTTGCAAGGGCTTCGCCTTCACCGAGGTCAGTCCAGCCTAGACGGGGACGAGATCCATGTCTGGGAGGTATCCTTGTCACTGGAGATCACACAGCTGGAGGCGGGAAAAGGAGCAACCGCGCTAGTCGCCTGGGAGTTGGCCGTGAGGGCGTAAGGATGAACCAGGGGCACCGGCCATGTGCCTTGAGTTTTCTCTGGGCGGGGATTTGCTTGCTTAGGGATGAATGAATCACCCGATGCGTCCTTGGCTTATTTTATAGGCATGTTTTCCGGTCCTAGGAGGGTGTTCTTGTAAAAAGCGCCAGCCTGTTCACCTTCTGGCAAATGCACGGAAATCAAGGGTCGCCCTTGACAAAGTTAATGGTGGGGCCCGCTACTACGTGATAGATTAAGAAGTCATCGGTAGCCGAATTGTTGGAATCAGTCGAACAGAGAGAAGATGGGGAACTTGCCTTGCAAGCCGAAGACTTTGGGAAGCCCGGGGCGATTGACGGTTTTGAGCTCTGGCGTTGAAGGATAGTTCGGGGGCTACTAAGGGAGTCCTGGACTAGGGGGTCCTCGGGCGACTGGCCTATCTCTCATGGGCCGGACTGTTGGGCCGCATTGTGTCTGGACCGAAGACCTTTTGTGCCTTGGTGTGTGCTCCAAGGCAAGACGGAAGATCCGGCGTTCCCTTGATGTAACCGACTATATGTAAACCCTAGTACCCCTGGTGTCTATATAAACCAGAGGGTTTAGTTTGTAGAGGCTAGGAGAACAATCGCCATCCTACTAGTTAGGGTTTAGTTCATCTGATCTCGTGGTAGATCAACTCTGTAACCCCCATATACACAAGCAATATAACCAAGCAGGATGTAGGGTTTTACCTCTTAGAGAGGGCCCGAACCTGGTTAAACATCGTGTCCTATGTCCCCTATTCCCCGTCGATCCAAGATCCACAGTTCGGGGCCCCCTACCTGAGATCCACCGGTTTTGACACCGACACTGTGCTTACCAATCCCGCCGTAGCTAGGTCTTTTATTTTCCTTTATCCAACATTTTCTAGATATGCCTCTATAGCTGAACCCCGTGAATTCTGTTTATGACTTGCCTTATCATGAAATCCACTATGTCTTGAGTCACGTTTGCATCTTGTGGCAGCTAAGGTCTTGTCCGGCTTGTAGATTTATTGGAGATCACAAATCCATCATAATCTAAAAACTCTGCTCGTCCTATGTTTATATGCACACGGCACTAGCATCTCAGGCCGGCTCAAACTTTGGCCGGCTTATAGATCCATTGTAAATCATAATTTTCCTTAAATTCCAGCCTGTCTTGTGCCAGCTTATCAGTTGGCCGGCTTGTATACCCGATTACTTTTAGTCAATTTCACGCTGTCAACTATCATGACTCAGAACATTTTCATGATTCGCAGGCTCTTACTCTGATCTAAATATTTTTGCAGCTGAACTTGGTTTTTATTTTCGTCGCAATGCCTCCAAGAACCAACAAAGCCATCAACTGGGCTAGATCAACTATATTTGAGCTGATGTTAGATGACTTAGTATGCCAAGGGTTGTTGCTGGCTCAGGAAGAAATTGAATGGTGAGTACCAGAAGAAGGGACTCATCCTCAACCCCAACAGTGAAAAGTCATAACATTTGTAGACCATCTACACAGGGGTTTTTGGCCTCCTGGTCAAAGTTCTTTTGAGATGTCCTTCATTTCTTCAACCTCAGGCCTCAAGATCTTGGCCCTAACTCTATCGCCAACTTGTATCAGTTCCAAGTGTTTTGCAAGGTATATCTCCAAATAGCCCCAAACCATCAGCTTCTTCCAAGAATTCTTTTATATCAACCATCACACAGAGTTCAAGAACGGCCCCAGTATTGAGCTGGGAGGAATTTCTATCCAAAGGAGGAAAACTACCAATTTTCCTAAAGCTAAACTAGCAAGCCACCCCAAAGGGTGGCACAGAACTTGGTTTTATTGCAAGAATACCGCTCTGGCTGAACAGAATCCTTTGCCGGGTTATCGAATGGACCAGCTCAATGCCACTGCTGCTTTCTCGAGTTGGGCCTCCCAAGAAGAGAGGGAAAAGCTGAAACCCTTATTTTCCAGAATAAATGCTTTGATCGCTCATGGTCTCACCGGAGTTGACTTAACCCGGTGTTGGATAACATGGAGAATACAGCCCCTTGCACTAAGGGGTTGCTTGATGTGTGATTATACTTGCGAGGCGGAAGATGTTCAACGCTTCAGTCCAGCCGACTTGTCAAAGGAGGAAATCAATAAGGCTACCAAAAAGCTGCTGGGTGAGCCCAAGGACAAGTGCAATCTCATCGGGCTCCCCCCTTCTACATAGAAAACCTAGTTCCCCCAGTAAGTCATCTTCATCTTTTACAAATATGTCTTTTCATTTTTCTTCTCTTTGCTTGAATTCTGGCTCATAATCTGCCAGGCTAACGATAACTGGTCCCCGAGTTCATGCTCCTCCTCGAGATGACCACGAAGAAGATGAGCCGGCGGAGGAGGAAGAGCTGGAGAATGAAGAAGAGTCAGAGGTAGAGCTTGACTCACTTGGCCATTTATTTATTGAACTTGCTGACGCCCTCTCTTCTCAGGATAATACTGAAACAAGTCGAGCTGGCGAAGTCGAGGTAAATCCATTCCCCAAATTGGAACCTTTTATCCCAAAGAAACAAAGATGGGCGGTCCGCAAGGTACCATTTTCACATCTGGATGCTCACCTAGATCCACAATTTATTTTTAAGAAAACTCAAACTACTGGTACTTCAAAGCGGAAGACCCAGAACAGCTCCGGTGACTTGAGCGACGGTTTATCGAATTCACGGGCTCGTCGTAGGCCGCAGGTTGAAGTGCCTCACAGTCCAACCGATTCATATCCTCAAGCCGACCAGATTAAAGAACCTCTTCATCCGTCGGATCTGGCTTATCACTTGACGTCGACATCATCTGATGAATCGAGTGCTTCTTTGGTACCGAAGTTTGCCATTAACCGTTGGTAAGTAGGCAGCAGTATCCTTTTTCGTTGAGATTGTATTTCGGCTACTTACTTACTTGCTCATATACATTTAGGGCCAAAGCTTTGAAGAGGGGAGATGGTTCAACCTTTGTCCCAGAGACGGAAAACCCTCTGTCTGCCCAAGGTAACCCAGAAGTCTAGGACAAGGCGACAGATGGGGCTCGTGTTGATGAAGTGGACTTGGCTCGTGAAAATGAGCTGGTTCATAATGATATCCCTATGAGTCCTGCTAGGGCCACCTCTCCTACAATGGATATGGAAATTTTGACAAGTGAGCCACCTCTAAGGGCGGCTCAAGATGAAGTTGCCATTACGGTAGAGGTGCACAAAACGTCGGATACCTTAAACACCTTGGCCAAAGTCATGGCTAAGAAAGAGTCACCCATGGCGGAGAAAGGAAAGACCAAGCTCGAAGTTCCATTGTTGGAAAATTTAGATGTAGGGTCCCTCCACCAAGCATTTTTGACCCGGCTATCTGAGAGCGGGAAACTGAAGCCGCCATGGTGGGCACTTCAAAAAGAAAATATGAGGTATACGTTATTGCTCCTCTTCCTTATTTGCCTTAATATAGCCCCCAAGTTTTTAGGATTAAACATTCGGATAATACTGAAAAACTTGTTTGAACTGTGACCCATCAAGAACATGTATCTGATAACTGCATACATATATAGCCCCCAAGGGCCGGGTCATTATGAAATAATGATCTAGGACTTGTAGTGTAGTAAAGTTTGTCGAATGGTAGCCCCCAAGGGCCGGCTTATCATAATCATGATGGACCAGGTCTTTAGTTCATAGTTTGGTAGAAAAACTGAGGATGTATTAGCCCCCATGTGTTGGGTCATTATGCAATGATGACATGAGACTACAAAATATTCTGTTGGAATTTGTGAATCAGCTGTCAGCACCCAAGTGTCGGCTTATCATGATATGATGAGCCAGATCTTCTCAAATAGTAAGACAAAAGCTGCACACATTAGCCCCCAAGGGCCGGGCCGTCTGCCTGTGGTGACTCAGGACTTAAAAATAACTTTTGCTGACTTACAATATGCAGGAAATGTTGGATGAGGCTGAGTCGTCAGGTTCCAGCTTGCAGATGAAGTTGAAAAGGGAAAAAGAGCTCAAGAGAGGAGCAGAAAACCAAGCTGTATATCTCAAAAAATCCTTGCGCCAAACAACTAATGCACTGCAAGACGCCAAGGCCAACTTTGAAAAGGAGAAGGCCATCTTGCTGAAAAGAGCAGTAGTTGCGGAAATGGAGCTTGAGCCAGTGAAGCAGGAGCTGACAACGTTGAAGAAACAACTTAAGGACATGTGCATAGCCATCTTTGATAAGCATAAATTCTATTAAGCCGCCCTTGAATCTGTCGGATTTATTTGCATCATTCGAATCATTGATATGTATGTGTTTCTGATAACACGCATAAAAAGCCATAGCCTTATAGAGCAGCCATTGGTGAAGCTTAAAGCCGTGTAAAAGTTTGATGACCAACTGTACGTGGGCAGCTCATATTGCATTATGGTAGTCAAGAACACCAAAGCATCGTCTCGTTATATCATGGGTATGTTCAAGGTGTTTTCCATAGTTCCAGAGTGGATAAAAGAGCTAAAAAGAGCTGCTTGTCACGAAGGAGCATTGCTTGCACTGGCACGTGCTAAAGCTTACTTTCCTGAACTGGTGCCGGCTCAACTGGCAGACTGCTTCCCGGAGTTCAAAATAGATGGAATGCCATTTGGGGATGAAGACTATCTATGTTGTATCAGGGAGAACCGTGTTGCGGCTGATAACCCACAAGTATACGGGATCACAACAGTTTTTGCGGGTAGAGTATTCAACCCAAATTTATAGATTCGAGACAAGGGGAGCCAAAGAATATTTGTAGGTATTAGCAGTTGAGTTTTCAATTCAACCACACCTGGAGATTAATTATCTGCAGCAAAATGATCCGTAGCACAGTAATATGATAGTTTGATAGCAGCGGCAACAGTAATAGTAATGGTAACAGTGGTAGCAATGATTTTGTAGCAGTTGTAATAGTAGCAATGGCAATAGTAACTTAGCAAGAGCAATATGTGAAAACTCGTAGGCATTGGATCGATGAATTCGTTGGATAATATTCATCATATAACAGTCATAACCTAGGGCGACACAGAACTAGCTCCAGTTCATAAATATAATGTAGGCATGTATTCCGTAAATAGTCATACGTGCTTATGGAAAAGAACTTGCATGACAGCTTTTGTCCTACCCTCCCGTGGAAGCGGGGTCCATAAGGAAACTAAGGGATATTAAGGCCTCCTTTTAATAGAGAACCGGCACAAAGCATTAACACATAGTGAATACATGAACTCCTCGAACTACGGTCATCAGTGGGAATTATCCCAATTACTGTCACATCGGGGTTTACGGATCATAACACGTAATAGGTTCATATGAGACTTGCAAGATCAGATCTAGAACATAGATATAATGGTGAAAACATAAATGGTTCAGATCTGATATCATGGCACTCGGGCCCTAGTGACAAGCATTAAGCATAGCAAAGTCATAGCAACATCAATCTCAGAACATAGTGGATACTAGGGATCAACCCTAACAAAACTAACTGGATTACATGATGAATCTCATCCAACTTCTCACCGACCAGCGAGCCTACGAAGGAATTACTCACTCCTGATGGGAAGCATCATGGAATTGGTGATGAAGGAGGGTTGGTGATGACGAAGACCAAAGATTACCCTCTCCAGAGCCCCGAACGGGCTCCAGATCAGCCCTCTCGATGAAGAACAGGAGGTGGCGGTGGCTTCGTATCGTAAAACACGATGAAACTTCCTCTCCTATTTTTTTCTCCAAAAATAGGAATTTATTGTGTTGGAATTAGGGTAAGCGGATCCTCGAGGGCCCCACAACCCACCAGGGCGCGCCCGAGGGGGGTGACGCACACTGGTGTCTTGTGGGCAACCAGGGCCCCCCTCCGTTGGTTCTTGGTTCCAGTATTTTTTATTTATTCTAAAATAAATTTCCCAAAAGTTTCGTCCAAATCCGAGAAGTTTTATTTCTGCACAAAAACAACACCATTGTAGTTCTGCTGAAAACAGCGTCAGTCCAGGTTAGTTTCATTCAAATCATGCAAATTGGAGTCCAAAACAAGAGCAAAAGTGTTAGGAAAAGTAGATACGATGAAGATGTATCAACTCCCCCAAGCTTAACGCCTTGCTTGTCCTCAAGCAATTCAGTTGACAAACTGAAAGTGGTAAAGAAAAACTTTTACGAACTCTTTTGTTCTTGTATACATATATATGCTTAAGTAGACCCAGGTTTTCAGCGAAGATTATGACTAACCATGTCAACAATAACTCTAAAAAATTATATTAACTCATATCAATAGCATAATAAACTAGCGAGCAATAATAAGATATCTCAAATGCCAACACTTTATCACAACAATCATGATATAATATGACAACACTGGTATCTCGCTAGCCCTTTCTGAGACAGCAAAACAAAAATGCAGAGCTCCTCCAAAGTTCAAGCAATGACTAAACATTGTAATTCATGGTAGAAAAGATCCAGTCATGATGCATTCAACATTAACTATACACAATGCATGAGGATGACAATAATGCTCTCAGGTTTGGCGCTTGTTTGAGAAGGTGATGACTCAACATAAAATTAAATAGATAGTCCCTTCGCAGAGGGACGCAGTAGTTTGCAGAGGTGCCAGAGCTCAAAGCTTAAATAAGAGATAAATATAATTTTGGAAGGTACACCCTTCCTGTCAATGTTATGACCAAAAGTTTCAATATCTTCCATGCTAAACAAATTAGCGGCAGTTCCTAAGCGATAAAAGTAAAGTTTACTCCCCCTCCACCAACAAACACTCTCCACGGCTGGCCGAATCCATAGGTACCGTCCATACCAACAACAATCCTGGGGGTGTTTTGTTTAATTATTTGCATTTTTTTATTTCGGGACTGGGCATCCCTATTACCGCCCCCTCTCGTGCAAGGACGAGTGAATAAACACTCATCATGAGAATAACTCGCTTAGCATGGAAGATACTGACCACCCCTTGTTGCTCCATGAGCGGTCCAGGCGCACAAAACAGATGTTCATTTGAAATTTTAGAGGTGGCCCATGCAAATTTCCTTGGAATGGCAGGGCAATACCGCATATAGGTAGATATAGTGGACTCATCTGGAATAACTTTGGTTTAAGGATTTTGATGCACAAGCAGTATTTCCTCTTAGTACAGGCGAAGGCTAGCAAATAGATTGAGAAGTAGCCAGCTAGAGAGCAAAAAAGATCATGAACATGCTTTATGAATAATCAACATTGAATACTAGCATGAGTAGGATATAAACACCATGAACATAAATATCGTAGAGGCTATGTTGGTTTTGATTCAACTACATGCGTGAACATGTGCCAAGTCAAGCCACTTGAAACATTCAGAGGAGGATACCATATCATCATACTACATCACAATCATTTTAACGCATGTTGACACCCAAGATAAATCATTATCCACTCCTAGCTACTTGAGCATGGCATGAGCAACTATAATATCTAATTGTCATTGCAAACATGTTTGATCATAATATGCTGAATCATGGATACTGAGTTAAACATATTTACAAAAACAAAAACAAGTTGAGTTCATACCCGCTTCTCTCTGCCACCGTCACTTCATCAAATATCATCATTATTGCCTTTCACTTGCACGGCCGAATGATAAGAGAATAATAAATAGCACTTCCTTCACAAAGTGCCATTCTAGACAGAATAGGAAAATGAATATTCCTGGATTATTTTTTAACTGGGCAAGGAAGATTTTGGATAAATTTGGGGCATATATGATCCGAAGAATTTATGAGAATTTTGTGGGAATGTTTGGAATGACATAAATATAGGTTCCTCCACAACCTAGGCCAAACAGGGTTATTCCTTTAATAGAAAAAGGAATATTCCCAAGAAAAAGAATTTGGGGTTGGGCTAGAATAGAAATGACATGATCTTGGAAGATATTTGAGAATGTTGAACCACCTTAGAGAAGCAAGAATGATAATCACCCAGGTTTCAAGTCCATAGAACTGCTCCAAAAGAAAAATCAAAGCAAAAACCAAAGAAATCAAAAAGAAAAGGAAAGGGGCAAAAATTGGGGTGTTGCACTTGGAACGTCTGATGATCTGCCGAGCCATGATTTCCTCATCTAGGAGCTCGCCACAGGTCAGATAAGCTAGATAGGGTACTATCTAATCTGGTATAGAATGAAGAGAAACAACCAACTATACTTTTGGGTCAAGAATAGCAATATCTTCCTTTGAAGGCAACTTAACAGAATGATTATGCAGGACGTCAAGGAAAACATTGGGAGGAACTGGCTTATGCTAAGAGCCCAAGCATGATAAGGTATCAGCAGCCTCATTGAGCCGGTGATCGATGTGATCGACTTGATATCCTTGGAAATGCCCTGCGATGACAGTCACCTAATACGTCTCCAACGTATCTATAATTTTAGATTGTTCCATGCTATTATATTATCCATATCGAATGTTTTATATGCATTAATATGCTATTTTATATCATTTTTTGGGACTAACCTATTAACCTAGTGCCCAGTGCCAGTTGTTGTTTTTTCCTTGTTTTTGTCTTTTACAGAAATTAATACCAAACGGAGTCCAAACGGAACGAAACTTGTTGAGGATTTTTCTTGGACCAGAAGACAACCATGAAGCTTCGCGAGGAGGCCAATGGAGCCACGAGAGGGCCACAAGCCCTAGAGGCACGCCCCAGGAGGGGGGCGCCCCCGGGCTTGTGGGCCCCTCGGGACTCCCCTAACCCTAATCTCAGCTCCATAAATACCCAAATAGTCCTTGTATACCAGGGGGCACACCAAAAACTTTTTTGCCGCCGCAAGCTATTGTTCTCATGAGATCCCATCATGGGGCCTTTTCCGGCACTCTGCCGGAGGGGGATTCGATCACGGAGGGCCTCTACACCAACCTTGCTGCCCTTCCGATGATGTGTGAGTAGTTTACCACACAACTACGGGTTCATAGCTAGTAGCTAGATGGCTTCTTCTCTCTCTTTGATCTTCAATACAATGTTCTGCTCAATGTTCTTGGAGTTCTATTCGATGTAATCTTCTTTTGCGGTGTGTTTGTTGAGATCCGATGAATTGTGGGTTTATGATTAGATTATCTATGAATATTATTTGAGTCTTCTCTGAACTCTTTTATGCATGATTAAGATAGCTTTGTATTTCTCTCCGATCTATTGAGTTGGTTTGGCCAACAAGATTGATCTATCTTGCAATGGGAGAGGTGCTTTGTTTTGGGTTCAATCTTGCGGTGTCCTCACCCAGTGACAGTAGGGGTAGCGAGGCACGTATTTGTATTGTTGCCATTAAGGATAAAAAGATGGTTTTTTTACCATATTTCTTGGATTTATCCCTCTACATCATGTCAACTTGCTTAAGGCGTTACTCCGTTCTTGTTAACTTAATACAGTAGATGCATGCTGGATAGCGGTCGATGTGTGGAGTAATAGTAGTAGATGCAGGCAGGAGTCGGTCTACTTGTCACGGACGTGATGCCTATATTCATGGTCATTGCCTTGGATATCGTCATGACTATGCGCTTTTCTATCAATTGCTCAATAGTAATTTGTTTACCCATCGTATGTGTTCTTTCAAGAGAGAAGCCTCTAGTGAAACCAATGGCCCCTGTGTCTATTTTCTATCAGATTATTTTCAGATCTATAAAACCAAAAACCCAAAAATACCTTGCTGCAAATTATTTATATTTACTTTATTTTACACTTTTACTTATCTTTTATACCTATCTCTATTAGATCTCACTCTTGCTAGTGACCGTGAAGGGATTGACAACCCCTTTTTCGTGTTGTGTGCAAGTATTTGTTAGTTTGTGCAGGTGCATCTATTGGGGACTTGTGTGTTCCTCCTACTAGATTGATACCTTGGTTCTTAACTGAGGGAAATACTTATCTCTACTTTGCAGCATCACCCTTTCCGCTTCAAGGGAAAAATCAACGCAAGCTCAAGAAGTAGCATCACCGCATGCCGATAAGCTGTCATGAGGGGGGTCCTTGGAATCCCAAGTCTCGGAGACCTATTGCGTGACTAAGTCCGAGTCACCCAAACACCTGACCCGGCTGAGGTTCATCTCCTTAGCCATACGAAACACATGGAGGAGAGCTTCATACTCAGCTGCATTGTTAGTACAGGGAAACATGAGCCTTAGAACATAACAAAATTTGTCACCTCGTGGGGAAGATATGATTAATCCAGCCCCCGAGCCCTCCAATTGTCTGGAATCATCAAAGTGTATTATCCAGTACGTATTGTCCGACTTCTCATCGGGGACTTGTAACTCAGTCCAGTCATTGATGAAATCCACCAGTGCTTGAGATTTGATAGCTGTCTGAGGTACATACTTCAGATGATGTGGACCGATCTTGATTGCCCACTTGGCAACCCGGCCTGTGGCCTCCCTATTTTGGATGATGTCTCCCAAAGGGGATGAACTGACCACAGTGGTAGGATGTTCCTGGAAATAGTGCTTCAGTTTGCGACTAGCCATGAAAACACCAAACACCAGTTTTTGCCAATGTGGATATCGCTACTTCGACTCGGTCAAAACCTCGCTGACATAATAAACTTGCCGCTGGGCTGGATATTCTTTCCCTGCCTCCTTGTGCTCCACGACAACTGCCACACTCACCGCTTTATTATTGGTGGCGATATACAGGTGCATAGGCTCTTTGTTAATCGGGCGGCAATGATTGGTGTCGTAGACAACTGATGCTTGAGGGCCTCAAGAGCCTTATCTGGAGCGTTGTTCTAGACAAACTTGTCTGTCTTCTTCAACAGCTGATATAAGGGGATCGCTTTCTCACCGAGATGGCTTATAAAACTGCTCAAGGCGGCAATACGACCCGCCACTCTCTGAACATCGTTGATATTATCTGGCTTAGCTAGTGTTGTGATGGCCTTGATCTTTTCTGGGTTGGCTTCAATGCCTCGCTTTGAAAGCAGGAAAGCCAAAAGCTTGCCTGCAGGAATGCCGAAGACACATTTTGCCGGGTTGAGCTTCATGCTGTAGATCCGAAGATTGTCAAAAGTCTCCTTCAGGTCAAACAACAGTGATTTTTTGTTGTGGGGGTATGACCAAGATATCATCAACATAAGCATGAACATTGCGTCGCTTGGGAAAACAATTCTGCACACAACGCTGATAAGTAGCTCCAACACTTTTTAGCCCAAAAGGCTTGGAAACATAGCAGAAAGCCCCAAAAGGTGTGATGAAGGTTGTCTTCTCCTGATCCTCAACAGCCATCTTGATCTCTTGATACCCAGAATAAGCGTCCAGGAAACATAAACACTCACAGACGGTAGTAGAGTCGATAATCTGGTCAATGCGAGGAAGAGAAAACAGATCCTTGGGACAAGCCTTGTTGACGTAGGTGTAATCAACACACATTCGCCAAGTCCCATTTTTCTTCAGAACAAGCACTGGATTTGCCAACCACTCCGGGTCGAAAACTTCAACAATGAACCCGGCTGCTAAAAGTCGAGCCACTTCTTCGCCGATAGCCTTGGGTCCCTCCTTGTTAAAATGATGGAGGTATTGTCGAATAGGTTTCATCTTAGGATCCACATTGAGGTGGTGCTCAGCGAGTCCTCTCGGTACACCAGGCATGTCAGAAGGTTTCCATGCAAAAATGTCCTGACACTCATGGATGAACTCAATGAGCGTGTTTTCCTATTTGGGATCCATGCCTATTCCAATAGTGAACTACTGGGATGAATCACCCGGAGTGAAATCAACCTGCTTCATGTCCTCGACCGACTTGAATTTGAGTGGAGGATCAGACTCAAGAGTGGGCTTCTTGAGGGATGTCATATCTGTTGGGTCAACATTGGTTGTATAAATTTTTAAGTCCTCGACTGCACAGGCCATCTCGGCATAGGCGGCATCTCCTTCTTCACAATCGAGCGTGATTTTCCTGTCACCGTCAACTGTGATCATACCCTGGGGTCCAGGCATCTTGAGCTTGAGATAGACATAACAGGGATTCACCATGAAACGGGCGTAAGCCGGCCGGCCAAACAGGGCATTGTATGGGCTTTTGATCTTCCACCTCAAACATCAGGAATTCAGACCTGTAGTTGAACTCCGTGCTGAACGCAGCTTCCAGCTTAACCTTGCCAATAGGATAAGCAGACTTTCTAGGAACAATTCCATGAAACACCCTTGAAGAAGATTGGAGCTGCTTCTCAGACAGATTCATCCGCTTGAAGTTATCGTAATACAAAATGTTGATGTTGCTGCCACCATCCATTAGTACTTTCGTAAGTTTGTATCCGCCAACTTGCGGTGCCACTACCAACACAAGACAACTTGGATTCTCAACCTGGGGAGGATGATCCTCTCCACTCCAAGTGACCGACTGCTCAGACCAATTCAGATACTCGGGGATAGCCGGCTCAACCATGTTGACAGCTTGTTTCTAAACCTTGCGGTTGCATTTGCAAGTACTGGTTGTGAATACGTGATATTGCCCGATGTTTAGCTTTTTAGGATTGCTATGAAACCCGGGATGATTCCCCGGTTCCGATTGCCCTATCCGGAACATTAATTTTCTGCCTCCATTGCTGCCAGACCCCTGAAAGTCGGCACCTTGGCCGCCGGGCCCCTGAAATCCAGAGTTGGGGAAGCCAGCCGATGAGCCGGCTGCAGCAAAGCCGGCTCCAGGTCCGCCAGCTCCAGGCTGTCCCGGATGTCCACCACCGACACCACCGTGGTAATTCTCATAAGCCTGATTGCGGAATTCCTGTATCATGAAGCAGTTTTCACATGAGTGGTTGGATGGCTTATCTGGAAGAATATGCTTGGGACATGGGACTTTGAGGGCTTCTTCGTAGTTACAAGGTCGATTCCCGTTGTAGGATTGCCCAGAATATTTACCCCATCTCTGACCCTGAAAGCCAGTATTGGTGTTAGCAACGAAATCTGATCCTCCCTCAGGATTCTTTCGCTTGGCACCATTGTTGTGGTTACTGAGGTTACCGTTGTGCCCTGGGTTTATTCTGCAGATGACCCTTAACGCCACCATTTTTATTGCCCTTGCCGGATTTGTCATCATCTAAACCGGGATCCTTCATGCTGTCTGACTCAGCGTATCTGGTAAGGACATCCATAAGATCTCCCATGTCCTTTACCTTTTGTTTGAGGCGTTCGAGCTTCTGGAGCAAGGGCTCGAAGTGACAATTCCTTTGCAAGACAAGGACGGCTTGAATGGCCGTGATACTATTGGAAGAGTGGATAATATCTGCAACACGACATGACCAATGATGAGCTGATTCGTCACTTCGTTGAATGCACTGCTCAAGATCAACAATCATTGTAGGCCTTTTGCAAGTTCCTTGGAAATATCCCCAACACTGCCGGAGGGGGAATCGATGACGGAGGGCTTCTACATCAACCTTGCTACCCTTCCGATGATGTGTGAGTAGTTCACCACAGATCTATGAGTCCATAGCTGGTAGCTAAATGACTTCTTCTGCTCTCTCTCATCTTCAATACAATGTTCCCCATGATCTTCATGGAGATCAATTCAATGTAATCTTCTTTTGCGGTGTGTTTGTTGGGATCCGATGAATTGTGGGTTTATGACCAGATTATTCATTGAAAGTAATTGAGTCTTTTCTAAACTTTATTATGCATGATTATTATAGCTTTTTATTTCTCCCTGATCTATCCGTTTGGTTTGGCCAACTGAAATGATTTATCTTCAGTGGGAGAGGTGCTTTGTAATGGGTTAATCTTGCGGTGTCCTCACCCAGTGACAGTAGGGGTAGAGAGGCACATATTTGTATTGTTTCCATTAAGAGTAAAACGATGGGGTTTATAAATATTGCTTGGTTTTATTCTATCTACATCATGTCATATTGCTTAAAGCGTTACTCTGTTTGTCATGAACTTAACACCATAGATGTAGGCAGGAGTCAGTCGATTGGTGGAGTATTAGTAGTATATGCAGGCATGAGTCGGTCTACTTGTCAAGGACATGATGCCTATATAGATGATCATTGCCATGAATAATATCATAACTATGTGCTTTTCTATCAATTAGCCAACAGTAATTTGTTTACCCACCGTATGCTATGTTTCGATAGAGAAGCCTCTAGTGAAAACTATGGCGCTCGGGTCTACTTTTATCATATTACTAAAACCAAAAATACCTTGCTGCAATTTATTTACTTTTCTTTTACTTTTCAATTTATATATCTAGCACTGTCACATTTAATCCTTTCAAGTAACGAGTTCAAGGGGACTGACAAGCCTCTTGCCCGAGCTGGGTGCAAGTATTTTCTCCCGTGTGTGTACGTGTTGCTTACTAGGCATTTGTGTGGTTCTCCTATTGGTTCGATAACCTTGGTTCTTACTGAGGGAAATACTTATCCGCTACTATATTGCTTCACCCTTCCTCTTCAGGGAAAATCCCAACGCAACTCACAAGTAGCAGATTCTATGACAAAAGAAAATTGTAAGTTGATGCTTAAGATGCTTCAAAGAAGAATGTCTGAATCAAGAAGTGTCTTGATGGATAAGAATGTTTGTCTGGATCAAGAAGTGTCTTGATAGAAATAGGATTAGAATGACTAAAGCAAGAAGTTGCTTGATATAGATTTTAATGATCCTAAATGCAACAAAACTAATGATACTATATTATGAATAATAGGATCATTATTCAAAGCAGAAAGAGGGTTTTTTAAACCCACATAGAACAGACATAACAAGAGAAAGTATAAAAAATGATCTGTATGACAGACCTGTTGACGAAGACTATACCACAAGCAAAGCATGAGATTACACCAGATAGCCATGAGTGTTAAATATAATATGCAACTAGATTATTAACTGGAAATATGCCCTCCAGGCAATAAAATTATATTATTTTATTTCCGTGTTCATAGTTAAGAAGTTTATCTTCTATGATATAACTGCTATGATCCTGGAATATGTGACTCACTGGAAAACTCGTACGCACGTGTAGAATGATAAATGGTAAAATAAGATTCCTAGTCTCACCTCTAAGACTCGCTCAAGTGTTGTTCGTGATCACGTTTTTCAGATCTTGAGATATCATTAAGAGTAACGATAGTCTCAAAACAACATTGAGAGTATGACACGATCATATTGAATCGACCCAAACCTGTTTGTTATACTTTGAGATAAGTATTGTCATAAGTCCATTGCTATAACATGGAGTGTTAACGTGTGTTTAGTTCCTTAGACCTTGAGAGTGTCGTAGTCACTTCTCACCGTACGATGAGCTTTGGGATTCCTCAAACATTGTCTCCAACACGGTGATCATAACGACAACTTACAAGTTCATCGAAAAGCTTGACAAGGGACACGATAGCTTGAGACTGGAATTTTCTCCTCCAACGATGGTGAGATATTCTTAGGGCCCTCTCGGTGTCACAGCATCAATCATAGTATGGTCAGACACATGTGACAATTATGACGGGGATGCCGGAACATGTCAATGAGAAAGAAGAACAAAACCGATAACGAAGAGACCGGTATAGTGAGAATGTGTATGACTCAAGAGGATACCGATATCTCTCTCCTTGGATTTTGTAAAGAATCATGAAGAAAAGGGAACATCACTAATAACCAAAGGTTCACTCAAATGCCATTCGTGTAATCATAGGGATCGATATGGATGTCCACGGCTCCGCTATCGATCATTGAACAAAAGTGTTTTCGTTCATGTCTATGATTTATCAAACCTATGGTGCCACAAACTCAAGGTAATCACAATCTGCTGAGTGTTGCTAGGATGAGAGTATCGAGGATAAATTTGTGGAATTGTTTCATTAATATTCGAAATAGTTTTGATATGAACCGGAAGCGTTTCGGACTCACCGGAAAGGTTTCGAAGATTATCGGGCAATACTGGCTATTACCGATAAATAATATATAGGTGGAAAATGTTACTGGAGATGTTAAATTAATAATAAAAGGCTCTAGTAATTTTTAGAGGGCCTTTATATTTAATTTAATATCAACGGGCCTTAAAAGGCCTAGTGGTTGAAGGCTACTTGGGCCACCAAGGCCCAAGTGGAGGTGGCGCGCCCCCTTTCCTTGTAGGGCGGTCTGAATTGGACAAGGGGGCGGATTCCTCCTCCCCCTCTTAGCCGGTGATACGTCTCCAACGAATCTGTAATTTTTGCTTTTTCCATGCTGTTATATTATCATTCTTGGATGTTTTACAATCATTTTATAGCAACTTTACATAATTTTTTGGGACTAACCTATTGACATAGTGCCCAGTGCCAGTTGCTTTTTTTTCTTGTTTTTTACTTCACAGAATATCAGTACCAAACGGAGTCCAAATGCAGCGAAACTTTTTGGACATTTTTTTGGACCAGAAGACACAAGATGGGCAAAAGAAGTACCAGAGGGGAGGCCCGAGGTGGGCACAACGCACCAGGGCGCGCCCAGGCGCACTCTGGGGGGTTGTGCCCCCCTCGGTGGCCTCCTGCACAACCACTTCACCCTATAAATACCCAAATATTCCAGAAACCCTAGGGGAGTCGACGAAAAACAATTCCAGCCGCCGCAAGTTCCAGAACCACGAGATCCAATCTAGACACCATCACGGAGGGGTTCATCATCCTCATTGGTGCCTCTCCAATGATGCGTGAGTAGTTCATCATAGACCTACGGGTCCGTAGGCAGTAGCTAGATGGCTTCCTCTCTCTCTTTTGATTCTCAATACAATGGTCTCCTGGAGATCTATTTGATGTAACTCTTTTTTGCGGTGTGTTTGTTGGGATCCGATGAACTTTGAATTTACGATCAGATCTATATCCATGAATATTATTTGAGTCTTCTTTTGATCTCTTATATGCATGATTATTTATAGCCTCATATTTCTTCTTCGAATCTTTGGTTTAGTTAGGCCAACTAGATCGAGTTTTCTTACCATGGGAAGAGGTGCTTTGTGCTGGGTTCGATTGTGCGGTGTTCTTTCCCAGTGACAGAAGGGGCAGCAAGACACGCATGTATCGTTGCTATTAAGGATAACAAGATGGGGGCTATTCCTACATGAACAGATCTCGTCTACATCATTTCATCATTCTTATTGCATTACTCCGTTTCTCCATGAACTTAATACACCAGATGCATGCTGGATAGTGGTCGATGTGTGGAGTAATAGTAGTAGATGCAGGCAGGAGTCGGTCTACTAATCTAGTACGTGATGCCTATATATTGATCATTGCCTTGGATATCATCATAATTATTTGATCTTCTATCAACTGCCCAACAGTAATTTGTTTACCCACCGTATGCTATTTTCTTGAGAGAAGCCACTAGTGAAATCTGCGGCCCCCGGGTCTATTCTTTATCATATTTGCTTTGAGATCTATTTTTTTTGCTTTTGTTTTCAGATCTATTATTCCAAAAATGCCAAAATACCCTGCTGCACTTTTTATTACTTATTTTATTTCACGTTTTATCGAGATCTATTTATCCAATCTACACGATTTTTATCCCGTCAACTTGACAATTTCTAGCACCGTTGACCGTAGAGGAATTCCCTCATAAGCATCGGGTTGCAAGTATTTTTTCTTTGTGTGCAGGTACCATTTACATAGTGTTTCTTGGTTCTCCTATTGGATTGATACCTTGGTTTCATAACTGAGGGAAATACCTACCATAGCTGTGCTGCATCATCCCTTCCTCTTTGGGGAAATACCGACGTAGTTCAAGCAACATCAGCCGGCTCCCCAAGGAGGGACTTCCCTCTGTCGTGGGAACAATTCCGACAGTAGAAAGGGGTAGGGTAAAGGATCATGATCTTTCAAGATGCTTATGGGTGACACGGTGTTACCCTAAAAAAACACTTCCGTGATGATACCGCTTTGTCATAGTAGGTCATGTTTTGTGTCATGCATGTACATCCATGACGATTTTATGACAGAATCAAGATAGTCATACCTGTGCTGTCGTAGAAGTGTTCCATGAAAATACTAAATTTATCATGACAGAAGTGTCCACTTCCATGAAGAAAAAATCCGCGTGATGGAAGTGTTTTCTTCAAGGGTGACTGACATGTGGCATCCACCGTAAGGGGTCACCTTTAAGCTATCGGGTCCGGTTTTGGATCTGATAACCCGGTAACAGCCCTGACCAATGGTGATTTTCCACATGTAATATTCTCATTGGCCCAATTAAACATGTGTCAGCTTAGAGTTGGGACAAATGTCATCCATACAATGGACGGAATGCGCCTATGATACGTTGATAGGTGGCACGGCCTAACAGTAGCCCATTTAATGTAAAAAGTCCAGCCCAACTATAGGCCCACAAGATTTCTTCATACACTAGTGAGCCGACCCGTTAACAGCCTGCCACGATTTGGGCCAAATTACGGCCCACATCAGATCTAGACCGTTAAATGTCTGCCATGTTTTGGGCCAAATGACGGACAATATTAGATCCGGACCATTAAGAGTCTGCCATGTTTTGGGCCAAATAATAGCCCATATCAGATCTGGCCCGTTAACTGCCTGACATATTTTGGGCCAAATGACGGCCCATATCAGATCCGGCCCGTTAATTGCCTGGCATATTTTGGGCCAAATTATGGCCCATATAATATCTGGCCCGTTAACACGCACTGTGATTTCGGCCCCATTGGTGGCCCATTTGAAATACGACCTCTTAAAGGCCCATGTAATACATCGGCCCTGTATTATGCCTGTTAGTGGCCCTTGGTACATATGGGATGTTGTCGGCTCGGTTTCACTTTTCGCCATTTAATGGCCCGTGCTGCATGTGGGCCTATTTCTGGTCCGAAGTGACTTTCGGCCACTTAACGGCCCGGAGTCTTCGTGGATACATTTTAGACCAACCTAACTATTGGCCAGGTAAAGGCCCATGATATAACTGGGCCTAATTATGGCACGCTTTGGATACGGCCTGCTTACAACCCATCATGTCATTGGCCAACTGTGGCCTGACACATATTTTGGCGTGTTAACCACCCGTATTGTAGCTGGGCCAATCATGGGCCGACGTCAAAATTCAGGCCCGATCTACTTTTCAGACTGTTAAAAGCCCATTTTATTTTCTGGCCCAACTTAGTTAACTGGTTTACTCGGCCTGTTAAAGGCCTGAAACTAATAGTTGGTGAGTTTACGTCAAGGCCTGCTATTGGCCGGAGATGATTGTAGGCCCACTTTTCGGTCAATTTATAGCGATTGGCGGGCCGGCCAATTTTAACACCATATTTTTTTATATAAATTGAACGTTAAGGCCCATTGCACTCCGTCAAAGCATATGACCTTTTCAAAGAGCGATGACAGAATATACAGAAAATAAATTACAACATCATGAAGAAAAATAAACATAGACTAAACAACAAAGAAATTACTGCATATTACATGCACTGGGCATAAAAGTTTGCTGCCAGCGATAATAAAGTGCAACCAGGCAGCAGATTACATACACTGGGCATCAAAGGTCGCCACTAGTGCAAATGAACACGCCGCCAAAATAATATACAGAGCCGACAACACTTAAAGAAAGGTTAGCCCTGCCTGGGAGCTGCAGCGCAAGCAGCTAAGCAAGCTGATGAGATTGCGCTCATTTGACACTTATATCCAAATCTAGCTACATAGCATCAATAGACGTCCTATACTTCTGCTTAATTCTTTCATAGATATGGGAGTTCCAGTAGGAGTTGAACTGAAGCATGTCGTTCTGCTTGCATCTGAGACTGAAAAAGTTAAATAGATTCAGGCGGGACTTCATTGAGCTTGTGTCACTGCTATTAGCGAGTACCTTCGACACTACATCAAGACATGACTTTGGTGTTGTACAGCTATCCCCAGGATGTGTTGCCTTCTTCCCTGCAATATATGTTAGAGGGATAAGCAATGCGTTCGTCTCACAATCATTGTGGCAGTTCTTCTTGGCGTCAGTGATATCACCCTGAAAGACAAAAAAGCAGACAAATAACAGGCTTTGCACGCATAAGCATCAGTGCTGTCGATTCATCCCATTTCTTAGTGGAAAATAAAGAGACATAGTTTAAAATAGCACTAACATTTTTCATAGTTAAGACATGGTAGGAAATGACATTGTGCAGGAGTGGCCAGCTTCACCACACCACTGGATTACAGAACAAGAACACAAGCATACATGCAGTGCTAAACAATGTATAAGCATCGATGGTGAATGTACTGTCAATTTATCCCACTTCAGATTGGTAAATAAAGAGACATGATTTAAATAACATTACAATAATATGCATTGTTCATAGTTAAGACATAGCAGGATATGACATTGTCCTGGAGTTGGTAGTTTCACCACACCACTAAATTATAGATCAACAACACAAGCATACATGCAGTGCTAAAGAAGATCACTTGCTATGTTTAGTTTAATTTACATGGTATGAATAAGGAACTAGGTTGTACAACTAAAAACTGAAATTGAGAAGGAGAAACTTATGTTTATGAACTTCTTCATAATAAACTTTAAACATGCAATTTGATGCAAACGACAAAAATAAATAGCAGTTGCAGTCATTGCTATCCTAATATATGCAACAAAGTTTGAAGGCTCGAGAAGGACAAACTTACATTAGTAATGAAGACCGGCTCTATAAAGACCTTTTCCATGTTGATGGGGGGGGGCAATTCAAGAAGTTTACCACAGAGTCTTCTTCATAAGCATTGCCTTTAGTCTACATTTTGTTAAGAGTAAATATAGATGTGATAATATAGGAACAAATGGAGATTATTTAAGCTAAGATGCTACATAATCAACTATCTACAAATGGAGGTACAACATACAGGCAAAAGGTACTGACAAGAGTAATGCAGAGCTAAACATCTATAGTAGCATTGGTTTTATTCAACAATTTGGTAAGAGTAAATATAGATCTGATGTGTAGAAAATGGAGGCCAAGGGAAAATAAGCTGCAAAGTGATGGTACATGAACAAATAGCTCACAATATAAGTATAGTGATAAAGGACAACAGATACTTAATTACAAGAACAATGTAGAGCTAAACTTCTTCATAAGCATTGGGTTTATTCTACATTAATTTAAACATGAATATAGATATGATAATTAGGAGCGAATAGTGGATATGCAGGTTATCATGCACACTGATGTCACATAATCAACCAGGTATGACTGTAAGTACAGCAATACAGGACAACATGTACTAACAAGAGCAAAGCAGCGAGCAGCATAGTTGCAATACCCTAGGTTTTGTGGCCCTGGTTCTATCGCCAATATAAGTGGGGTGCTATCTGATTTCTCCGGTACCACCACCTCTTTCAAGGACTTTGCCTGTACTCCTTCACGTTCTGCAATCACCCTCTTCCTTTTGGATGTTTGATACACAAGAACAACATTTGAATGAAAAAACATTGTATGATGACAAATGGAATACGTATTGATAATGTGTGGGCATGTCATCTTCACATAGATGATGAGTAAACTAAGAAGATGGCGGTGCAAAGAAGCAGAAGAAACACAAGACAACTTATGCAAGTTATGTGCAACCAATAAAACCTTGCTAAATTAGAACAGGCACCTTGTTGGGTGAACAGGATAGGCCATCTGCCTTTGACTCCTTGAGCTTAGAATAGTCGTTAGGATCATATTCTGAACATGAATATGTAGGTGGGGAGCGTGTAGGTTTCATTGCATCCAGAATGGAACTCAATGCCTTGATGCCATGTTTGTTAGTCATTGCACTGTTCAGCAATACTCTTCTGATGTGTGCATTCTCATATTCATATTGATTTTGTTCAATATTTGAGAAGCATGACAACATAAATAGTAGTGATATTATCTTTGTAACGCAGAGGATATTCTAGTATAATAGGGGCTCCATGTAAACCCTTGTGTGCTATCACTGGATCTTGATGAGAGAGCCCTTGTGTGCTATAATTTGGTGCATACAATAATATAATCTAGCACAACTACACACAAAAATAGGCTCCTTGTTGGGAGCTCCAGAAGTAAGGATAGTTGGCAGATGATAGGTTCATATTATACTATATAGAAAGTTTATTGCCAAACCATGATAAGAGAGTGCACAGAGAAATATTATTCCAACGTGTCTCTATATGTGGCGCACATGCATTTCAAAACTCACATAGTAAGATTAGATGACCAATTAATTGTGAGCTTTGGAAATATGAGTGGCATGTAGTTTAGCTTGAGGGATGGAGTGCTGCTAGTATGACACAAAGCCAATAGGCAGCTCGTAGTGTCGATAAAAGGGGGACACCATAAGCATCATAAATAAATCGGGGAAGTGGAACTGGCTGGAAAATATGGGGTTGTATTGCCGCTACTAGTCAAAAGTCTATCGATCACCTACAAGCCAGCTCTATTGACCTGAAGTTGCACTACTGTTACTATCAATCTAGTCTCTCAAAGGCCGCACAGCTCCCAGCATTTCCTAGATATTATGGCAGACCAACTCGAATTGCTGAAAGCAACTTGCAGAAGCGTCCAAATAGACATGTTGACTGCAGATGTCCCTGCTTCCCTTACTGACAAGGAACATATCGTACTTATTAAAGAAGAACGGAAGAGGAACATGTTAAAGAATAGAAGAGGAAGCATATTATGGAGATTTCATTTCTTTCTATACAATGTTGGTTGCCCACCCATGATGAATCAGAGCACTCAAACAAATGCCAATTCCATGTATTCTCTCTCTCTATGGCCACAGGCATTTGGAAACTCAAGTGGGAGCATTAGCTGACCAATTAAATGTGTGTCTGTTAACTAATATCAATATCATATCACATTCGTATTGGAACAACTAAGCTTTGGAATTATGATCGGTGTGTTGTTTAGCTTAAAGGGTAGACTGCTGCTAGTACGATACAAAGCACCTATGCGGATCATAGTGTAGATATAATGGGAAAACCCTAAGCATCACGAGTAAAATCAGGAAAGTGGAACTTGCTGGAAAATATGTGCTAGTATTGTCAGTACAGCTAGAAAGGCTTCGGATACCAGCACTCTTCAACTGAAAGCGCAGTAATGTTACTATCAGTCTAACTCTCAAAGGCGACACAGCTCCCAGCATTTCCTAGATATTATGGCAGACCAACATGAAGAGCTGAAAGTGTCCATGACAAGCGACCGAATAACCTATACACTACAAATGTCACTGCTCCTTTTCACTACAAGGAACATACTGTACTATTGTTATACTCCCTCCATTCCTAAATATAAGTCTTTGTAGAGATTCCACTATGCATCACATACGGATGTATATAGATACATTTTAGAGTGTAGATTCACTCATTCTGCTCCGTATGTAGTCCATGGAGGAATCTCTACAAGGACTTATATTTAGGAACGGAGAGAGTACTTATTAAAGAAGAACATGCTAAAGAAGAGCAAGCAGGTTTTGGATAATAAAATGTTCGTTGGCCACACATGATGAACCAGAGCGCATAAAGAATGCAACTCCCTGCTGTCTTTCTATATGTGGCGCACGTGCTTTTCGATAGTAAAGTAGGAACATTAGCTTACCAATTAAATGTTCTCTGTTTTAGCAATATCAGCATCATATCAGATTTGTATTTGAGCAACTAAGTTCAGAATTATGAGTGGCATGTTGTTTAGCTGATGGGTTGAGGAGCACTGTTAGCTCGTCTCGAAGCACCTAGGATGATGGTACTGAATATAAAGGGAATGTCTACATGCAAGTCATGTGACTTTCATCATTTGGGTTAGTGGACCATTTCAGCGGTTGGATGAAGATCCTACGTCTCCTAACCCTTCTTCTTCCTCGCCTCTCATTCTTCCCCTACAGACCATCGCACGAGCTGCCGGCTGAACAACCGGCCCCCGCACCCCGCCCTCGCTTGAACCGCCCACCACCACCGGTCTTCCGCCGCACCCGGCAATCCCTCTAGCCGCCCTCCCCTCCCCCACACGCTTTGATTTTTTCCTTCGGTGAGGCCCCACCAAAGCCCGACGACCGCCCCCACAACCACCGTCCCACCCAAAACCCTAAGTTAGATAATGGGGCAGCCCTACGGTGAGCCCCTTCCTTCCCTCCAGCAAACTATGACAAACTCTCAAAAATTGACTGACCCAATTGTGAAATTTAGTCGACTGTCATTTAGCTAATGTGCAATATAAAAGGGTAAAACCATAAGCATTGCGAGTATAGTATTGAGCGTGGCATGGCGGATCTGAAGGTGCAAACCAGACAAAGACAACTTCGCAACCAATGTTTGCTTTCAACTAACAAGTAAGATTCTAAGTGATGGACAAGAAATCACAGCAAAGCAGTGGCGATCTATTTTCTTGCTGAGATAAATAATTTGAGAAGATATGAAAGAGTATCACCTCTGGTGCCGCATCGTGTAAGCATCTGCTGAGACATTGAGGGTGCTGCAGTTGTGATGGCTGTTGGCGGCATGGAAGTAGATCTAGGAGGGCAGATGGTGGCGGCGGGGGAAATATCCAAGCGTGGTGGACGAGACGGTCGTAGGAGCGGCCTCGACAAGGTGGACGACGACACGAATAAAGCGAGAGGACGTGATGCAAGGATCCTGGTCTGAAGCCATGGATGAGAGAGGTCAATCTCTTGTAATGGAAGACGATGTTAGGGTATCAGCTCCGGTAAGGTGGAGGAGGACGGCGGTGGATAGGGTGGCAGATGGAGGAGGTTGGGGTGGAGAGGGTGTTTGGCGCCCACGGAGTACGAATGGGGAAATGGAGGGAGAGAAGTAGGGGGAACCATGTCTTTGGGACACGCTTGTCTCAAATGCGGTGAAAATTACAAACTTAGCCCCCGTTTAAAATTTCAGACATCACAGCAATATTGGTCGGTTGGGGATAGGACGGTAATCTCGCATACACCGAATATTTGCCGAGGGAGATTTCAGCCGAGGAGAGTTTGTTTTGGCGCCCACCGTGTATGAATTGGGGTGAGAGGCAATTTCGGCCGAGGAGAAACTGTGTTTTGGCGTTCACCGTTTATGAATTGGGGTGAGAGGAGGAGGCGGTTATGTCATGTTTGAGTGAAATTATAAGCCTACCCCTATCAAAACCTATAGAAATCGAGCCGATAAGCTTTGTGTGTCAGGGATAGGCAGTAATTTCCATCTCCCAGATTTTGGTTTCAGGAGATTACTATGAGTTTCGCTGCTTCGTTCAAATTTTTGGAGAAAAAGCTTGCACGTTTACCGTGCCAACTCAATTCAAATCCATTTTGTATTCTTTTTTTCAGGCAGGATCCATTTTGTATTCAAATACAAATCTATATACATCAATTTTTTATATATACTTTCAAATGTGCACCAAAGAATTCTGCTCTTTTATATATAAAATATAAATTACAAATGCAATGATCTCAAAATCATAAGGTTGAATTAAATTTTTTGAAACCAAATTATGTTCAACTTTGAATTCAAATTTTTGAAAGCAAATTATGATCAACTTTGAATTCAAATTTTTGAAACCAAATTATGTTCAACTCAAATGTTTGGATCAGTAATATCAAGATAGTAAATTACATACTGATACGTCTCCAACGTAACTATAATTCTTTATTGTTCCATGCTGTTATATTATCATTCTTGGATGTTTTACAATCATTTTATAGCAATTTTATATCCTTTTTTGGGACTAGCCTATTGACATATTGCCCAGTGCCAGTTGTTGTTTTTTGCTTGTTTTTTACTTCGCAGAATATCCCTACCAAACGGAGTTCAAACGCACCAAAACTTTTTGGAGATTTGTTTTGGACCAGAAGACAACTTGGGAGCCAAGGAAGCACCTGGGAGGAGGCCCGTGGGGACCACAATACACCAAGGCACGCCCAGGAGCCCAGGCACGCCCTGGTGGGTTGTGGGGCCCACGGGGGTCTCCTGCACCGCCGCTTCGCTCTATAAATTCCCAAATATTCCAAAAACCCTAGGGGAGCAGACAAAACACAATTCCAGCTGCCGCAAGTTCCAGAACCACGAGATCCAATCTAACACCATCACGGAGGGGTTCATCATCCTCATCGGTGCCTCTCCGATGATGTGTGAGTAGTCCACCATAGACCTACGGGTCCGTAGGAAGTAGCTAGATGGCTTCTTCTCTTTTTTTATTCTGAATACAATGGTCTCTTGGAGTTCTATTTGATGTAAACCTTTTTTGTGGTGTGTTTGATGGGATCCGATGAACTTTGAGTTTATGATCAGATCTATATCCATGAATATTATTTGAGTTTCTTTGATCTCTTATATGCATGATTATTTATAGCCTCGTATTTCTTATTCAAATCTTTTGTTTAGTTAGGCCAACTAGATCGATTTTTCTTTCTATGGGAAGAGGTGCTTTGTGATGGGTTCGATCTTACGGTGTCCTCACCCAATGACAGAAGGGGTAGTTAGGCACGTATGTATCATCACTATTAAGGATAACAAGATGGGGTCTATTCCTACATGAATAGATCTTGTCTACATCATGCCATCGTTCTTATTGCATTACTCCGTTTCTCCATGAACTTAATACACTAGATGCATGCTGGATAGCTGTCGATGTGTGGAGTAATAGTAGTAGATGCAGGCAGGAGTCGGTCTACTAATCTTGGACGTGATGCCTATATATTGATCATTACTTTGGATATCGTCATAACTCATAATTATTCGATCTTCTATCAATTGCCCAACAGTAATTTGTTTACCCACCGTATGCTATTTTCTCGAGAGAAGCCACTAGTGAAATCTACGGGCCCCAGGTCTATCTTTCATCATATTGCTTTCAGATCTATTTTTTGTCGCATTTGTTTTCAGATCTATTATTCCAAAAACCCAAAAATACCTTTCTACACTTTTTATTTGCATATTTTATTTCACATTTTATTCAGATCTATTTATCCAATCTCATGCAAACCAACCTATCTTTTTACCAAGGAGGGATTGACAACCCCTCTTACGTGTCGGTCCTCCTACTGGATTGATACCTTTGTGTGCAGGCACCGTTTACATAGTGTTGCTTGGTCCTCCTACTGGATTGATACCTTGGTTTCATAACTGAGAGAAATACCTATCGTAGCTGTACTGCATCATCCCTTCCTCTTTGGGGAAAAACCGACGCAGTTTCAAGCCGCATCAAAAGGAATTTCTGGAGCCGTTGCCAGGGAGGATCAAGTCAAGATAGTCTCCCGTCAACTTGCCAATTTCTTGCGCCGTTGCCAGGGAGACATCATCAACATCTATCAGGTTCCTAATCACAAATATCATCTCCTTGCAATTTACATTATTTGCCATTTGCCTCTCATTTTCATCTCCCCCACTTCACAAAATATTTGCCTTTTTATTCGCCTTCTTTTCGTTTGCCTTTTTCTTCTTTGATCTTTTGTTTGCTTGTGTTGCCATATGCCTTCTATATGCTTGCATCTTATCTTGCTAAAATCTATTGATATGGATCCCCATCCACTTGCTAATCTTTTTAAAAGATCCAATCATGATGAACCAATTGCTAGTGAGTTGAGTGCACTAGATTATCTTTGTGAAGTTTTGCTTGAGATTCGTGAATCTAAAAATTGTGATGAAGAAATTTATGAAGTGATTCATGATAGCTCCTTGAATGAAAATCATGATTCCAATGATTTTACTATAAATTCTATTAATGTCAATTGTGCTAATAATATGCAAAACCCCAAGCTTGGGGATGCTAATTTTGTTATGTCTACTACTTATTGCAATGATCATGATTGGGGTGATACTTCTTATGATCTTGAAAATTTATTTAAGCCTCATGATGAATATGATATTTATGCTTGCAAGAATATTGAAAGTGGGTTTGGAAGAGCGTCAACTTTAGGTAAAAATAATCCCACATATTTGTAGAGTGTTCAATCTTTTGAATTTTTTTATGAAAGTGGGTTTGGAGGGGTCATGACTTTAGTGGATGTTAATCCCACTATCTTGGAAGATTATAAAACTTTTATGCATGTGGATCATGAAGAGAAAATTTTATATGATAGCTATATTGTTCAATTTGATTATGATCCTACATGTAATTATTATGAGAGAGGAAAATATGGTTGTAGAAATTTTCATGTTACTAATTTACCTCTTGTTATGTTGAGATTGCTATTGTTTCTTTCTTCTTCCTTGCATATGCTATATATTTCTTGTCTTGATAATTTATTTTCTTATAACATCCGTATGCATCAGAAGTATGTTAGAATTAAATGTGTTTGTCACATGTTTTATGATGCTCTCTTTGTGTTACAATTCTTGTCTTTCATGCGAGCATCATCAAAAATATGAATGCCTAGCTAGGGGCATAAAATGATAGCGCTTGTTGGGAGGCAACCCAATGAATAAAATTTATTTTTTGACTTTTTCTTTCTATTCTTGAGTGTTTTCACAATTATACCTCTGTTATGATTGTGTTTTTTATGTTTAAATTAGTGTTTGTTCCAAGTAAAGCATTTGGGATAGCTTTGGGTGATAGTTGATTTGATCATGTTGAAAAACAGAAACTTTTGCGTCCAATAACAGAATTGTTTAAATTCACAGAAGCAACAAAAAATTCTGATTTTTTTTACAAAAGATTAAATATACAAATTGACTCTGTTTTCCTAATTGTTCAGAATTCTTGGAGTTAAATAAGTATGAGTAAAATTCACGTCTTTACAGACTATTCTGTTTCTGATAGATTCTGTTTTCTTTGCATTGTGTGCTTATTTTGATGAATCTATGGATTGTATCATGGGGTATAAGCCATGGTAAATTTACAATACAGTAGATATAGTGCAATAACAAAATTTGAATGGGTTTGCAATAGTACTTAAAGTAAAGATTGGTTTTCTTATACTAATGGATCTCACGAAGGTTTTGTTAAGTTTTGTGTGATTGAAGTTTTCAAGTTTTGGGTGAGATCACGATGGATGAAGGAATAAGGAGTGCAAAGAGCCTAAGCTTGGGGATGCGCATGGCACCCCAAGTTAATATTCAAGGAGAACCAAGCAACTAAGCTTGGGGATGCCCCGGAAGGCATCCCCTCTTTCTTCTAACGACCATTGGTATTTTACTTGGAGCTATATTTTTATTCGTCACATGTCATGAGTTTTGCTTGGAGCGACTTGTATTATATGAGTCTTTTCTTGTTTTTCTTGTTTGTTTGTCACAAGTATCCTTGCTGGACACACCTATTTGAGAGAGCCAACATTATGCTATGATTTGTTAGAATTGCTCTACATGCTTCACTTAAATTTTTTGAGCCAAGGAATTGCTCTAGTGCTTCACTTATATCTTTTTTAGCATGGTGTGATTTATTATTTTGGAAGAAATACTCTCATGCTTCACTTAGATTAATTTGAGAGTTAGTAAATTTTTGAAGAAATTCTCTCATGCTTCACTTATATTATTTTGAGAGATGAAAATTTTTATGCTCATGTTCTTCACTTAAATTTATTTGAGCTTGTCAAAAGCAATTGCAATATATGAAATTAGTCCCAAAGTGATAGATATTCAAGAGCGATATAATAAAAAAATTCATGAAGATCATTGGACAAAATAAACTTGATTCTTAGTAATAGTTTTGAGATATGATGATAGTAATATATGAGTCATGTTGGTGAGTAATTATGCTTTAGTAAGCATATTGGTGTTAAGGTTTGTGATTCCCTATGCAAGCACGAAAGTCAATAGTTATGCAATGAAATTACATCCTACTTGTGGTGCATTATTCGGTGTTAGTTATGCTTAATGCTCGTATATGAGAATTTTCGTTTCTTGGTTGGTTGCTTCTCAATCTTTTTGCTAGCCTCCACTTGTACTAAATAGAAATAATACTTGTGCGTCCAAAATCCTTAAACCCAGTTTTGCCATATGAGTCCACCATACCTACCTATATGCGGTATTTTTGTGCCGTTCTAAGTAAATTTGTATGTGCGAACTCTAATTTCAAAATGAATTTCCTTTTTGTGTGCCCATGCCGCTCATGAAACGGTAGGGGGTGGCCAATTTTTTCCATGCTAGATGTGTTATTCTCAAGATGAGTGTTTATTCACTTGTCATTGCACGAGAGTATGGCGGTAATAGGCATGCCCAGTCCTGAAATGAAAAAGAAATTTACCGTATGTTGTCAAATAATAAATTCCTTGGAAAGTGTTGGTATGGACGGTACCCGTGGATACGGCTAGCCATGGAGTGTGAAAGTATGGTGGAAAAAGGAATAAACTTTATTTTATGTTTGGGAACCACCTATGATATATCTAGCATGGAAAGTGTTAGGAATTACTTGGTCGTTTTCGTTGACGGGAAAAGCATGCCTCTCAAAATATTTTATCTCTCAATTTAAGCTTTGAGCTCTGGCACCTCTACAAATCTCTACTTCCCTCTGTGAAGGGCCTATCTATTTACTTTATGCAATTTTTATTTTTATTTGAGTCTCCATCTTCTCTTATAAAGCACCAACTAGGGAGGACTATGATCGTACTTGAGCATTGGATGTAGCTAATATTCGAGTGTGTTTCATGAATGGATCAATGATTGAGCATGATGGGCTAGGGATAACTTTCTTTAGTGTTGATATTTTGAAAGACATGGTTGCTTATTGATATGCTTGAGTATTGAAGTCTTCATGTCAAAACTAGACTATTGCTTTGAACCATCTAAAAGTCCAAATGTCCATGCTACGAAAGAAAAGATTATGTGATGAACATGTTAGGCAGCATTCCACATCAAAAATTATGTTTTTATCATTTACCTACTCGAGGACGAGTAGGAATTAAGCTTGGGGATGCTGATACGTCTCCAACGTATCTATAATTTTTTATTGTTCCATGCTTTTATATTATCATTCTTGGATGTTTTACAAGCATTTTATAGCAACTTTGTATCATTTTTGGGAATAACCTATTGACATAGTGCCTAGTGCCAGTCCTATTTTTTGCTTGTTTTTTTACTTCGCAGAATATCCCTACCAAACGGTGTCCAAACGCAGCAAAACTTTTTGGAGATTTTTTTGGACCAGAAGACAACTTGGGAGCCAAGGAAGCACCTGGGAGGAGGCCCATGGGGACCACAAGACACCAGGGCGCGCCCAGGAGCCCAGGCGCGCCCTGGTGGGTTTTGGGGCCCACGGGGACTCCTGCACCACCTCTTTGCTCTATAAATTACCAAATATTCCAGAAATCCCAGGGGATCAGAAGAAACACAATTCTTGCCGCCGCAAGTTCCAGAACCACGAGATCCAATCTAACACCATCATGGAGGGGTTCATCATCCTCATTGGTGCCTCTCCGACGATGCGTGAGTAGTCCACCATAGACCTACGGGTCCATAGGCAGTATCTAGATGGCTTCTTCTCTCTTTTTGATTCTCAATACAATGGTCTCTTGGAGATCTATTTGATGTAAACCTTTTTTGCGGTGTGTTTGTTGGGATCCGATGAACTTTGAGTTTATGATCAGATCTATATCCATGAATATTATTTGAGTTTCTTTGATCTCTTATATGCATGATTATTTATAGCCTCATATTTCTTCTTCGAATCTTTGGTTTAGTTAGGCCAACTAGATCAATTTTTCTTGCCATGGGAAGAGGTGCTTTGTGATGGGTTTGATCTTACGGTGTCCTCACCCAGTGATAGAAGGGGTAGCAAGGCATATATGTATTGTTGCTATTAAGTATAACAAAATGGGGTCTATTCCTACCTGAATAGATCTTGTCTACATCATGTCATCGTTCTTATTGCATTACTCCGTTTCTCCATGAACTTAATACACTAGATGCATGCTGGATAGCAGTCGATGTGTGGAGTAATAGTAGTAGATGCAGGCAGGAGTCGGTCTACTAATCTTGGACGTGATGCCTATATATTGATCATTGCCTTGGATATCATCATAATTATTCGATATTCTATCAATTGCCCAACAGTAATTTGTTTACCCACGGCATGCTATTTTCTTGAGAGAAGCCACTAGTGAAATCTACGGCCCCCGGTTCTATCTTTCATCATATTGCTTTCAGATCCATTTTTCATCGCATTTGTTTTCAGATCTATTATTCCAAAAACCCAAAAATACCTTGCTACACTTTTTATTTGCATCTTTTATTTCGTGTTTTATTCTGATATATTTATCCAATCTCATACAAACCAATCTATCTTTTTACCATGGAGGGATTGACAACCCCTCTTACGCGTCGGGTTGCAAGTATTTGTTCTTTGTGTGCAGTTACCATTTACATAGTGTTGCTTGGTCCTCCTACTAGATTGATACCTTGGTTTTATAACTGAGGGAAATACCTACCGTAGCTGTACTGCATAATCCCTTCCTCTTTGGGGAAATACTGACGCAGTTTCAAGCCGCATCACATACACGCGTGCAAGTTCAAATGAGTATGCATGTTTGATAGATCAATTTTGGTTCGAGTATGAATTACATGCATCATTATATCAAATTCAAATATTTGAATCCCTTTTATGTTGACATCTTCTATACACACAACTAAATATTTGAATCTCCTTTCACGCCCATCTCTCTCTAGGTCTCTCTCGCGTGCTCCTTCATGTAGCTATCACTCTCTTTTCTCCATCTCACTCGTGCGCTCACTACATTTTTCTCCCTTTTTTGCAAACAGGGTCTCTCGCTGTCTCCCTCGAGAATTCATACTCTCTCTATCTTTATAGATTACACGGTTTTCATTATCCCTCACGTCTCTATCGTTCTCTAGTATCACTATAGCTACCTGAGCTTTGTTTTGCACCGCCACACACACACTCTCACTCGTCATTCACTTTGTGTTTCTCTCTAGGGTTCTCTCACGCACCCTATAACTTTCTAGATATGACTCCTACCACTAAAATTACTCTCTCCCGCTCACACACCATTTGTTGGGGTCTCCTTTCTGTCTTCTTCTCCGTTCCAAAACTGACATTGTTCATTTTTTTACTGATCAGACAAACTCTCTCTCCCCCCCATCTCTCTCACTCACACACACACAACTCCCGCTTTCGATCCTCCTCCCGACTACCGTCTCTCTCACACACACAAAACTCTTGCTTTCGCACCCCGACTCATATCTCTCTCACAAACATTGATCGACCAGCCCCTAGATAGGTTTATCCATCTACCGCACACTCTCGCTTCCACTCTCTCGTATATGTCTCTCTCGCGCTCCTTGTATCTTTGTAGGTTTTCCGTCCCTTCTTGAGACACGCCCTCTCGATCATGCACACACACACTACCACCTCATTTTAGGGTGATACGTCTCGCACACACACACACACTCTTCATGTATTTGTCACACACATGCACTCCATCCTCCTCCTCTCTCCCTCTCTCACACACACACCACACACACACACATGGGCTTTTTGCAACAATATCCCACTTCTCAAATCTTGAAACCAACCACATTCCTCCCTTATCTCATCAGAACAGCCAAAGGAATATATTTTGAGTGAAACATAAGATATTTTCAGTGATATATGTATATCAAAACTAGATTATTTTCTATCAAATTGGTGAATATGTATTACTCTACTTAGGATCCGTTGCAACGCATTGGCACATAGCTAGTTATTACTGTATTATTTTTTGGACACCAGACAAACGCTGGAGTACGTATACAAAGAGAAGAGGTGCATGCACAAAGTCGGTCTCTCGCTGTCAAACACACATGAGAGTTACGTAAGGCATAGTAAACAATTAAACCCATAGGTGCACGATTGCTGCATGCGCAGGTACCGGGTACGTGGTGGAGCGCACCTTTGTAGGAATAGTCAGCTCGCGTGATAATTTGATCTGTAGGAGTTGATGGTCGGGGACCGTAGGTGAACGAACTGGAGGCGGTGGCTCGCCAGTCGCCACTAATCAAGTTGCCACATTTAAAAAATCATTTTTTTAGCGGGGTAAGAGTTCCGATTTTCAGTGGCGCGTTATACAATTCTTTAAAACGATTTGTATGGAGCAAAAAATGGAATTCATCACTACTACCTCCGTCCTGGTTTACTAGTCCCCATTGTGTTTTGGTTCAAAGTTTGTCCACGAATGGTTGTGGACATTATTTATGAATGTGAAGATATCTGTGAACATGAGTTTGATGTGAAAGTTGAACTTGGAATGTTGGGCTTCCGTGTGAACTATACCATGTCCAATCACTATAGGAATCAGCTTCTTTGCCGTCTGCCATGGTAGACGGCAAAGGACCGGAAAGCAGATGACAAAGGGCTTTGCCGTCAGCCGCGGACGACAAACATGTCCGGCAGAGTAAGCGACGGTAAACAGGTTCTTTGCCGTCTGCTTTCTCAAATCGGACGGGAAAGGATCTTTGCCATCGGTGGCAGACGGCAAAGAACGTGGATGGCAAAGAACGGGCGTTAGCCACGTTAGGTGGCTAACGGGAGGCTTTGCCGTCTGCCACAGATGGGAAACATGCCCTCCCCTTTGTCGTCTACTATCTGACGTTAGCCACGTGTCATGCCCTCCCCAGCCTTTGTCGTCTGCCAGCAGACGGCAAATTCCCACAGCCTTTGCCGTCTGCCACAGACGGCAAAGTAACCAAATGGTATAGCTCCCAGATTGCACAGGTTGCTGCCACGTGGCCTCCTTGCCATCTATGGCAGACGGCAAAGAACACTTTCCATTGGTGGCAGACGGCAAAGAACCTTTGCCATCGGTGGCAGACGGCAAAGAGGCTGCATTGCCTCTTTTTGTTCTATTTTTCTTATATCCAACCATTTTCATAGCAAATATATGATATTTCACAGCAAACATATATATATATATTTCACACCAAACATATGAGATGTCAAACACATAGATAGCAAGTTCCACATACATATGACATATCCAAATACATAGCAAGTTCAACATACATAGTTCATCCATATATACATATTACAAGTTCCACATTGTTCGAAAATGAAAACAGAAAGGGAAAACAATCCCTCCATTAATGCAAAGCTTTCGTGAAGTTAATGAAATCTGCAAAATGGGAAACAAAAAAATTAGAAGAAGAAGAAGAAGAAAATGAAGAAGAAGAAGAAGTATATGACATTTATGAGCTAACTTCGGTAAAATGACATTTGTGAGCTAACTTAGGCAAAATGGATCATTTTGGAGCTAAATTAGCTAAACTGGGTCATTTTGGAGATAACCTACATAAAAATGACATTTATGAGCTAACCTAAGTAAAATGGATCATTTATGAGCTAACCTAGCTAAAATGGATCATTTTGGAGCTAACCTAGCTAAAATGGATCATTTTGGAACTAACTTAGGTAAAATGGATCATTTTGGAGCTAACATAGGTAAAATGAATCATTTTGGAGCTAACCTAGGTAAAATGGATCATTTTGGAGCTAACTTAGGTAAAATGGATCATTATTGAGCTAACCTAGGTAATTATGCCATTTTTGAGTTAACTAAGCATATTATGCCATTTTTGACATAAGTAAGCTAAGTATAGGTATTTATTGAGCTAACCTAGGTAACTATGCATATTAGAGCTAACTTAGCATATTAGAGCTAACTTAGGTCATTTTTTTTGAGCTAACTTAGGTAAAATTGATCATTTTGGAGCTAATTAAGCTTATTATGTCATTTTCGAGGAAAATAAGCTAAGTATATGACATATATGAGCTAATTAATCATATTAGAGGTAACTTAGCATATTAGAGCTAACTTAGATCATTTTGGAGGAAACAAAGCTAAGTATAGATCGTTTTAGAGCTAACTAAGGTAAAATGGATCATTTTGGAGCTAAGTAAGCTTATTATGTCATTTTGGAGGAAAATAAGCTAAGTCTAGGTCATTATGGTAAGCATATTGGAGGAAATAAAGCTAAGTCTAGGTCATTATGCATTTGTTAAGCAAAACACTAGAGAAAACTTACCGTCATCACGGAGGTGAAGCACCGGCGTAGCTCGTGCCGGTACCACCTGGAGAAGGATTGTGTGATGCTTGTCAGGAGGTACGCTGCACCAAAGATCATTTGAATGTCTCGTTAGCATGACGACACTCAAATGTTAATACTAGTAACTAATGACCATTCAAATTAAACTCACCGTGGTCCCCGGAGCAATCTCTAGCATCGGCGGAGGGGTCTGACCGGCCTTCTGGCACACAGACTGCACATTTGGTTTTGATGGGTCAGTCATACTAGTTAGTAATGAAATGAACATTACGTGAATGATTTGGCTAATATGCAGAAGAAACTTACCACGAGGAGCTCGTACATGGCCCGGTTCTGCATGTCATTCCGTGCCCTCTCCTCCTCCAACATCCTTGCCGTCTTCTCCTCCAACTCCCGCTGCTTCTCCTCCGCCTGCCGATCCCTCTCTGCCAGAAGCGCCTGGGTTCTATCTCTCTCACTCTGAAGAGCAGCCTACAACACCACTCCTCGTTAGCATTGTAATCATCGATGGCTGCACACACAATGTAATGGAGGAAAGATAGCTGAGTCCGTATAACTAACCTCGAAGGCGATCTCGACTGGCCGTTGACGAGGCCTCATCTCAGGAGCGGAGCTCGACTGGCGTGCCTTGATCTCCAGGAGAGTGCGAGGACAATGGATAAGTCCATCTCCAATGGCTATCGAGCCACGGGACCTCCCGCCACCAGACATCATCACCAGCTCTGGATCAAACTGCTGGCTCGGGTTAAAGTCCTCCCCTTTCCTTGCCTTCCCCTCATCTCTGTACCTCATGAGTTTGCTGTGGGAGGAGATGTTGGTGAAGTTCTTTGGATTATCGAGGTTAGATGGCTCGAATGCCATGACCTTCTTGTACGAGCCAGTATGGGCCATGGCATAGAGGTCGTACACCTCTGGCACCTCCGCCATATTGTGTTTTGCCTGAAGAGAGGAACAGAGTAAATTAGTAATTAAAGGTCTCAAGGTAGCATGAAGAATGAATTGCATGAATCATGAAGCAAACCACATACCCAGTTCCGCCCGAACTGAAATAAGTTGGCGCTGCCTTGATGGTGTGGCACACCTTCCATTTGGGCACGCTTGTCCTTGGCATTGTTGTGCTGGGCACGCCATTCGTTTGAGCACCACTCATCGACCAACACCTCCCAACAATCTATCTGATCCACACACCATCTCGGGGGCACCTAAGTTAGTAAAGAGAAACGTACTTGAGCGCTACGCCTACGAATCAAATGAAGGAAACTAAGTACAAGGCCTTAAGAATAGGTAAATACCGTCATGTACTCCTCCTTCTTCAAAAACTTATCGCGGCACGCCAGCTTGGGCTTCTTAATACAACGCGAGGCGTAGTAGTCTCGAACAGCCTGCGCCTGAGCCTCATGCCGTAAGTTTTGTAGTAGGCGCCTGCACTCGGCATCGAAATCTTTGCCGCAGCCTCCTCGTATCCCTCCTCACAACTGTAGAAAGTCTGCAATCAAATGAGAGAACAATGATTTGTACAATAACTAGCTATTTGAAGATTTTTAATTGTGTAAAGGAGAAATTACCCAAAACTTTCTGATCACCATCTCTGCCCTCGTGTGGCACAAGACACCATCGATCATCTCCTCCGGTGGGGTCGGGGCAGCCAAGTAGTGCTCCCAACTCAATCCTAGCTCTAGAACCTGACCCTCACCGGGCAACATGACAAACCCCGGGAAGTTTTGCTGGCAAAGCACACCAAGGACGGTGTTGGGCCTGTGCACACGATCAGCGTGGTGCCAACCCCTGCAGTATGACAAGGCCAACGCATTAGATATTTGAAGAAACGTGAAGGCAAATGGTACAAAAAGAGTAAATGCACTTACCTCTCCCCATCAGGGAAAATCAACCACCTCTGCTCGCGGGTCGCCGGCATGGGCGGGAGCCGTGTACAACCACGCTGGTAGACGGTGGCCCCCTCAACCACCTCGCCCTCGCTATCAGCCAGATCCCCGCCACCATCAGCATGGCCACTCGGCCACTCAGGCGGATTCATCCAGGTACCCCATCCGGACGTCTCCTGGGACGTACCCTGGTTTGGAGTCTCGTGGGCCGAAGCCCCATCGACCCAAGGCTCATGGACCGGAGTCCGCGTAGCCTCCTCCTCAGAGGTGTCCACCGTAGCAGTCCTGTGCTCGGGTGAATCAGCTGGGGGTGGCGGCAAGGAAGGCGTAGGAGCATTCCTACCTCTCCCACGGCCACGTCCTCTCTGACCTCCTCTCTTCCTCCCTCCCCGACCTCCTCTCCCGGTGGGCAACAACGCCGATGAAGAAGCGCCCACCGGTGAAGCCATACCCTTGTACAACGCTCTCTGGAGATGTACGGGGGGAATGGAAGTACCACTCCCACCATGCGCCGACGAAGAAGGAGCCTCGGAGTGCTCCTTACCCGTGCCCACCATCTTTCAACACCTGCCATGACATAGAGTAAACAAAAATTCGTACAACATAAAAAAATTTAATACCGACATGAATAATAATATGCATATAACTTGTGTATCATCATCAAGTACAACATAACTTAGGAACCCCTCGGCGATCGTCGACCCCTCGGCAATCCTCGACCCCTCGGTGGTCCTATCGAACACCTTCACTGTGAGCATGGTGCGGCTGTTGTCGTAGCTTAAGAGGCGGACGTGCCTGAGCTGAAGTTCATTAGCGCGGGCGAACTACTTCCATCCGTTCTTCGCCCACGGATGGAAGCAGTTCACCCGCTCTCATGACCTTCAGCTCGGGGATGTCCTCGTCTTAAGCTACGACACCAGTCCGTCAGCACTCGGACCGGAAGATCCTCGACCACCGACCCCTCGGTGATCCTCGACCTCTCGGCGACTGTCGACCCGTCGACCCTTGACCCCTCGGCAATCCTCGACCCTCGACCCTTGACCCCTCGGTGGTCCTGTCGAACACCTTCACTGTGAGCATGGTATGGCTGTTGTCGTAGCTTAAGATGCGGACGTGCTCGAGCTGAAGGTCATCAGCGCGGGCGAACTGCTTCCATCCGTTCTTCGCGCACGGATGGAAGCAGTTCACCTGTGCTCATGACCTTCAGCTCGGGGACGCCCTCATCTTAAGCTATGACACCAGTTGGTCAGCACTCGGACCGGAAGATCCTCGACCATCGACCCCTTGACCCTCGACCCCTCGACCCCTCGGTGATCCTCGACCCCCAGGCGACCGTCGACCCCTCGGCAATCCTCGACCCTCGACACCTCGACAATCCTCGACCCCTCGACCCTCGACCCCTCAACCCCTCGGTGACCCTCGACCCCTCGGCGACCCTCGACCCCTCGGCGATCCTCGACCCCTCGGTGACCATCGAACCCTCGGCAATCCTCGACCCTGGACCCCTCGGCGGTCCTGTCGAACACCTTCACTGTGAGCATGGTGCGGCTGTTGTCGGAGCTTTAGATGCAGATGTGCCTGAGCTGAAGGTCATGAGCGCAGGCGAACTACTTCCAACCGTTCTTCGCGCACGGATGGAAGCAGTTCACCCACGCTCATGACCTTCAGCTCGGGGACGTCCTCATCTTAAGCTACGACACCAGTCGGTCAGCACTCGGACCGGAAGATCCTCGACCATCGACCCCTCGACCCCTCGACGACCCTCGACCCCTCGGTGACCCTTGAACACTAACTAAACAACACTAAAATAGAACACTAACTAACTACAACTAAACTAGATTAACTAAACTATACTAAACTAACTAAACTACACTACACTAACTAAACTACAGTACACTAACTAACCAAACTACACTAACGAAAAAACACTAACTAAACTACCCTACACTAACTAAATTACACTAACTAAACTACTCTAACTACACTAAGTAAACTAACTACAATTAACAGAGAAAATTTTGAAAAAAAGAGAGGGGGAGGGGGCTCACCGGAGTGGGGGGATGGAGGCCGACGTTGGTGGAGGTGGAGGAGGCCGACGCCGGCGGGGCGTCGGACCTTCTTTGCCGTCCGCTAGCAGACAGCAAAGAACTGGCTGATGGCAAATTCTCTGATTCCAGTAGTGAATGGTTCGTCTATTATTGTTCGGAAAGTAATGGATGTTAATACATGACCCAGAGAAAATATATTTGTAACACCCTAGTTTTTGGCCCTTTCTTTTTCTTTTTGATTTATTTGGTTTTTGCTCTGATTTTCTTTTTGGAGTGGTTCTCTGGACTTGAAACCTGGGAGACCTTCATTTCTTCTCCTCCCAAGTGGCTCATCATTCTCAAATCTCTCTCAAGATCATGTCACTTCCATTCTAGCTCAACCCCAAAATTCTTTTTCTCAGGAATATTCCTTTTTCTATTAAAGGTATAGTCATGTTTGCCCTAGGTTGTGAAGCAACCTATATTTTTGTCTTCCAAAAAATTCTCAAATAATTCTCATAATTTTTTTGGATCATATATGCCCCAAATATGTCCCCACTTTCCCTTCCTAGCCCAAAAACAATTCCTCAATATCCATTCTTCATTTCTGTCCAGAGTGGTCTTCTGTGAAGGAAGTGCCACCTATCTTTCCTTGTTTGCTCCAAAAAATTTTGGGCATGCTTTTACCTCCAAATCATTGCTTCATGCCAAAATTCAACTCCATTTTCCTAGTGACTCTTCCTCAGCAAATTTTCAAAGTTTTTGTTAGATGGAAGCCTTGTTGAAGGAAGTACTAGCTAGAAGTATCCAAATGAGTTGAAATTTTGCAAGCTCTTTAATGTTCTCATATCATGACTCTCCACAAATGTTTAGCCCCATACAATCAACTATGTGAGCACACCTTCAAATCTTTTCTTCTGGCAATATTTTCAGGTTGTGAAGCAAGTACATTTTATATTGCTTCTTTAATTCTGAGAAATTACCAAATCATGCTCCTACTTATATAACTTATGTCCACCAAATTTGGGATCAATTCATCAAGCCATTTTCCCTCTAAAATTATTCCAAGTTTCTGGACAGAGAGGATATCTGTGAAGGAAGTACCATTTTGGCAAGTCCATTTGGTATGAAATTTTTATAGCATCTTCATATGTCCATATAATTAGGCTTTGCCTAGTTTCATCCCATTTCAACACTCCATGTGAGTGCCACTTCTTAATCAAGTTTCTAGGCCAAAATTGCTGTTACGAAGCAACTATGTTGTTTTGTGGTCCATTTCTCTCCAAAATTCACAAGATGATAGTCCTTCCTAACGTGAACATCCTAGACATCAATTTTGGCCCCTAGCACTTCCCTGTTGATCACAGTGACATGATCAAGTTTGATAGAACAAACTTGCATCGAAGCCTCACATCTCTCCTTGGCTCCTTCTCTCGATCTTTCACCTCCAATAGTCCCCATGATGGAGAGACAACACCCCAGACATCATTTGACAACCCCTCTTATCCTCTACTTGCATTGCCATGCGGTGACCACGCGGTTGGCACCTGTGCACGCGCTCTGCAGGTCAAGTCCGTGTCTAGCGCTCTATCCAGCTCGAGTCACTCCATCTCTCATCACCCTCACATGCCTGAGCATGTCTGGTAGCTTCCTCGTGCCGTCGTCGTCGCTGTGGAAGCCTCTCCCCTCATGTAGCTCCCTCGCCGGTGCTAACCATCGCGTGCACGCGGGTCCACAGTGCCCGGCAGCCCCTGTTCGCGCCTCGGCCTCTTCCTCCTCATGCCCGTGGTGTCGCTATCTGCTCCAGTGCCTCCCCTCTGCCCTCACCCATCCCCTCCCTTGCCCCGTGATACTCCCAGCCATCGCCGGAGCTGGCCCATGCGTCCATGGCGGCATCCGGCTCGGGCACCTCGCCCCAGGCTATTTAAGCCACCCCGGCCCTTCCCGAGCTCACCAGCGGCCTCCTCGCCCTCCACTACCCCTCCCCAGCCACTCACCCATGCTCGAGGAGTCCTCCCTGCTCGCCATTGCCGCCTCGGTCGCCGGCGGCCGCCGCCTAAGTTCGGGCAGGCCCGAGCTCCTCCCCTCCTTCTTTCTCCACCAGTAGACCACCCGGACACTGGTGCATCTCCCCCACCACTCCGTTCGTCGCCGGATCCACCATAGCCTCATCTTCAACTCCGGCTGACGGCCTCGTCCGCTACCCTCCTAGCCACCATCACTCTAGGTCTCCTCGTTGTCCGTGCATCACCGGGGCAGAGGCGTGACGTCATCTCGAGCCCGCTGGTGGTCTGAGCTCCACCTGGGGTGGCCCGAGTCGCCGGGGAACGCCGGAGCACGCACCGGCCGAACCTCTCTGTCGTGCCCCATCGAGGAGGAAGAAGGAGGCTGGGAGGAGAGAGCGAGGTGTGGTGGGACCCGTGTGTCAGCGGCACCGAAGCCCGGCCCCGCCTTGCCACGTTGGATAAGTGAAAGCGCACTTTGCGCTAAACGCTTTCTATAGTTAAAAGTGTATTTCCCTGCTGTCTATGACTGGAATACGTTTTGTCTGCAGGAAAGCGTATTTCCTCAGAAGGCGCATTCTATTTTTCAGTCAGGGGCCAGTTTGTGAAGATTTTCTTTATATATAGGTCCCTGGCAGTCAAACCCTTATAACTTTTCACTCGCAACTCCGAATCAGGTGATTCCAAAGCCCACGTTCTCTATTCGTTGAGCCCGTTGCATTGGTATCATTTTCATGATGATATCACATTCTAAAACTGACCATTATGCCCTTGCCCTTATTCAGCCCCCTCCGAGAGAGAAAGTTTTCAGGTGATTCTTTTCGCTAGCTTCTCGCACTTCTTCCCGGTGATTCCATCCCTCTCAGGCAAGCCACACCCTCCATTTGCATGATTGCAATGCAATATCATGGTTTTATTAAATAAACTTATTTAAAATTTGCTTTAGCTACATGTGACTTGTTCATGGCATTTCTTGGAGTGATATGTTGATCTTGCTACTGCCATGATGTTGTTTGGATTTCTAGGACTAATCTTTTGCAGATAATGAGGATGACATGTTGCCATTAGATTATTAGTGGCTATTATGATTATTTTCATGATAGTATTTGATATTATGCTTTGGAGTATTACTTTGGATTTGATGTTATCATGTGGATCTTAGGTTAATATCTTGATCTTGCTATTGGATTAGTAGTATCTTGGTTCTTGGATTCATTATGATATTCGTTATATGCTATCCTCGAAGTATTATGCTATGACTATATGATGCTTTGGTATATTCGCTGCATATCGCTATAACTTGGATTACAGGTGGATATATGATATCGGAGTATCAGTTATCGCAGATCTACCTTGGGGATATATTCCATCATTTCGTTGGTTAGGTGCCACCGAACCGGGATTTTCCAATGCAACCACATTTGCCTTTCTGGGAAGGCCCTAATGTGGTCTATTGTCATGCCTCTCGCCGGTTCCTCCAACTAGGGAAGGTTATGTGCGTGTGCTCCCCTGATCAGGTAGGCGGCCATAAGCCTTGTGTGCCCGAGTTGTGTTGTACCCGGGTTGTCCCCGTTTGGGACTATTTTTGTTTTTGCCACGATGGTGGCCGTTTGATGTCCAGAGTGGCATCCGGGGCCCCCCATGACATAGCCCAATGGGGAGTTTGTCGGAGTGGCTCGGAGAGTGTCATGCAATAGATTGGTTTTGTCGGAACGCCGTTGGTCCACCCGAATGGGAGCACGAGGCCATGGGTTCTGTGATGTGGGTACAGTATACTAACCTCTGCAGAGTGTATTTAATCTATCGATAGCCGCGTCCTCGGTCATGGGCACAGTTCGTGCTAGGTCACACCGTTCGATCAACACTCACATGATGGAATGACTTTTTAGATGACTTATATATTTATATGTGAGCAGTAACAATTTGGCAGGATGATGATGAGGATATTGGGATGATCTTGAGGATGATCATTCAGTTGTGATGTGATCATGTGGTGATCACGAGCAGGTATTGATCACAAGGTGATTGAGGTGACATATTGCTTGGCCAATAGCCAAGAGTGAGATGGTTCATGAGATCTGAGGTGTTGGTTTATTAGTATTCTAGTAGTTTTATATCATGCTTAACAATTGCTCCCACCTCATAGTCATTATTAACTTAACCTGTTAATGCTATGTTGTTGTTTTGCCTTGATGCTTTTGGTTGTTGTGAGCTTGCAAGTACATTCAATGTACTGACCTAGCGTGTCATGCTAGATTGCAAGTGAGGCCGTGATTGATTGCTTATCGAGGTTACTGAGCGTGCGAGCTAGATCGAGTCCCAGCCAGAGGCCCTGCGGAGTGGAGTTCACCACCGTCGTCGCTGTTCCATTGCTAGAAGTTATTCCGCTGCCGCGAGTTGTTCTATAGAGCTACCTTAGCAGGTGTAGTGTCGCCATGCTGATGTGTTCCTTTATAACATCAGACCCTTGTACCATTATCCTTTGTAATAAGAGCTGATTTGTTCTATGTCAAGCAGTGCCGTATTCCAGAAGACTTGATCTCTGGGCTGGAATACGGGGTGTTCCGGTTTCTCTGAGCTGGGGTGCCACAGAGCTTGGTATCAGAGCAGGTCTGGCTATAGGACACCCTAGTTAGCGCGAGCGGTGGAAATCGGTAGTATAGAGTTTGGCTTGTTTGTTGCATTGGTTGGTGCATTTGTTTGTTGCATAGCATGCATATAGCCTTATTATTTGTTGCTAATGGTTTATCTTATGAGTGTAGCTGGGATCGGTTCGGATCCACTACAGCTTAGCCTCTGCATCTCTCCAGTTTCCTTTGAGCCTGTTCTTTGGTGTTTGCGTCATTTCTGTACCAGCGGAGTGATGCCAAGTGTTCCGGGCACCGTTTGCAGGATGGTGTCGAGGTATCGCACCAGTTTCTCTTCTTCATCCCCGCCTATCGTTTTGGTGGTAGACATGTTGCTATCCTGGATCATGCCTTTTTTTCTTGTCGTGTTGGCAACCCTTAATGATCTTAGTCAGCAAGAAAGGGCAATGCCAGCAGACTCAGTTTTCCCCACTATGCTATTCCGTGGATGAATACAGATCCTTTTTGTCTACTTGATGATGATGTGGCTGTGACATTTGTGCTCCGCTACATGGTTACCAAGTAAGTCCTCGCCTCCGAGCCAGTAAAGGATGCTACCTTGCTGAGCTAGCACTTGGTGTAGCTATGTTTACACCAATTCTTCCACACGTTGATTCATCTTCGTGCACACCGTCACAGCATGCTAGATCGTAGTACCGGAGATCCCGTGAGATTTGTATGCTTAAGTATGCATGCATATTGTGTGGATAGCAGTAATATATGACATTGCTTGTGTGTGATTTGAATGCCTTTAGTGTGCCTTTGTTTGGTTGAGTTGTTTTATTTGCTTATTTCTTTGGGCCCTCGGTGTTACCTTATTTCCCCTTATGGAAGTTGCTCATCAACCGACACCGGACTCGAAGAAGCAATAAGGATTTCAAATATTTGGAAGAAGCTCAGCTAAACATATCAAGTCTACATCAGTACTTAATCCTCACAGCTGTAATGATCCAGCCAGCAGGAAGACAAGTGAGGTACAAGAGCAACGGTATCTTTTCAGTCAAAGGTATGGCTCACATACAAAGTTTTGGCTCAGCAATGAATGATGCTTGAAATATGATATACTCCGAAAGACAGCCAGAATGTGCTATGATCAAGGGACAGTCAAACAATTTTTCTCATGCAAGTAACCAGCGCTAAACATTATGGGTGTGTGTATGGCTTTCAGTCTGCATATCATAGTATGAAGCTTTGGATATGAGAAACTCAGCCTTCCTCCACACGCTATCGGAAGAAGCTTATGATGCAATGATCTTCGATTTTTCCTCAGTACAATATATGGATAGATTCCGGTCCAAGATACCCAGTCTTCCACAGCAAGATACCTCGGTAAAAGCTTCTGACGTAAGAAATGGAATCTTTCTCAACAAGCAACCAGAGGAGAAGCTTCTCAGGTACGGAACCCAGACTTCTCCAGCACGCCACTGCGGCAAAAGCTTTGAGCATAAGATATCGAGTCTTCTTCAGCAAGCTACTCGGATGGCTTCCCACGTAAGAGACGCAGCCTGCGTCAGTACAACACTACACACCATCGTCAGGTATTACACTGTGAGTTGGCAGTATATGACATCGTAGCTCAAGAATCAGATCCGCAACATTTTTGTCAGAAGCACAAATCAGTCAAGACATATGCCTACCTCAAGAATCGAGTGTTCGGTTGCATATGATTCTTATATATATATATATATATATATATATATATATATATATATATATATATTATATATATATATATATATATATATATTGTATGTATATATATGGTGAGCATGCATCCCTGGTCATACAAGTCACTCATACAAAATACGGCAATGATGAAGCAGATATACCTAAGAAAGGTAAGGATCCCACAACCTCATGAGTCATGCAAATGAAGATAAGCATAGATACATCTCATGTAATGCAAGGATCGGCAAGTTCTGGAGATGACAACGCAGAATCAACAGTCTTGGCAATGGCTACCTGTCGGGGCCGGATTCCGGGGACACAACATCCCAGAAATTAACCCCTCGTGTCATCACCAGCCCCAGGAATTCTGTTACTGGTGTACACGTCCTTGTTACAGATTACCAAGCTATTACAAGAATTGGATACAAGACATAAAGGTCTAATGATACAACAATGATATCTGGTGACGGGTGAAGAAAGCGACTCGTGGTTATCCAACGTCGATGGGGCTCCATTCCCACAAGAATAGCTGACCCGGATAATTCCTATCCTGCGTGGCTGCTATCCTGGGCTCCGCACGGACGTCACTATGGCACTCCTTGTAGAAATCCTGACCTGGCCAAGTAAATAGCCAGGGACAATCCTGTGAGTACGTTGGAATGTACTCGCAAACATAATGAACAAAAGATATACCGAATGCATATGCTCATGTTGGACTAGGTGATATGCAGGTGTTCATCCAAATTTTAACATGGCATGACTATTATTGATATGTGCATAAATATGGGCATGAGTACAAAAATGGGTATAAAAATTGTTAGTGACCAACAAGGAAGGTTAAAGGAAAATAAATAAAAGAAATGCCGGTCGGATGTCAAGTGACACCACGGTAGGTCTTGAAGAGAAATGCCAAACGGGTGTCTAAAAGAGAAATCGAACGAGACAGAACCATCCAAGAACTCAAGCGACGCCACGAGAGGTCTTGAAAAGAAATGCCAATCGGGTATCCACAAGAGTAGTGGCAAGATAGAACCGCCTGAGAACTCGAGGGACGCCTCAAGAGGTCTTGAAAAGAAATGCCAATCGGGTATCCACAAGAGTAGTGGCAAGATAGAACCGCCTGAGAACTCGAGGGATGCCACAAGAGGTCTTGAAAATAAAACTGAATGCCCGGGGTAGTCTAGCCAGCCCCTGAGCCACTCAGAAAATAAAATAAGATAAACGGGTTAGTCCACAATAATAATCATAGCATCAATAATATTCACAACAATAGTAATCTTAGAAAAAATCATGACAGCATTAGTGATGACAATAATATCCTGCAAAAATGAATCATGCACCATTTAATTATTTCCTCCGGAGACCAACACTAAGACCGACACTTGACCAACCCAGACTGTAGTCCTTAACCGCGGACACGGCTATTCGAATAGATATAACTCTGCAGAGGGTGTGCTCTTTACCCACAAGTAAAGGATTCCTTTAGCCAGCACCGAGACGCTGACTAATTCCCATTACGGTCTTTGGGTTGAAAACACACCTGACCAACACACACCAGATTAACTGTCTGAATGCCAGGAATCACCCAAAGCATCTTTCCAGAAAAACTCTAAGTCGGGGAGACCATCGTCTCGACTAGCATGGGATCACTATTTATACGCGCGGATTACATGGGGGGACCCCCTCTCGGCTACAAACGGAAACACCCATGCCCCCTGACCAGATGGTAGGATTAAGTTCACGGCCGTGGAAACCCTCATCGTGGCCCTCTATGTGGTGTGTGCACGGAAAGGGGTTAACAACTTACTGAACCATACCCCACTTGTGGCAGGGACATGTGGCAGCACTAATCAAGTATGGGGGTTACCGGTGACAAGACTCGATCTACGATCGACTCAAGAGGTTTAATTTTTCCTGAAGTGATTAGCACAATATATTTCCTTGGTGGCCCCCAAAAGGGTCACCATCTGGCATGTCCCAACATGCCCTTACTGATTCATTCTCGTCTCAACGAGATTTCAGTCTCATGGTCACTTTACTCGTGACTGTTTCTTCCCTGCAGTTTAGTCTAGACCAACACGGGCATATATGACAAGTGAAAGTAACCATACTCACTCATACTTCATGCTTTAAAGATGACAGCAAAATAGCCATGGATCATGCATGCAAAAATAGCCATATGCAAATTCTAGTAAAAATTATCACAACCATGATTCAAATACTCTAGCTAGCAAGCACAAAAACATTCACCATATCAAGTGTTTAAGATGCTTGCCTTGAGCATGCAGAAGTGTGGGGTGCACTCCAAAAGTTTGAAAATTTTATCTCCCCTCCATTTCCTATTTTCAAAAATATTGCAATTACCACATAAAGTCAAAACAATACAAAAAAGTTATTTGGAAAATTTTGAAATAAAAACTAAAATAAAATAGATGAAAAATGAGAAAGAACAGAAAAAGAATCAATTTATTTGGAGTTCAAAAGATTTTCCTATGGAATTCCTAAGTTGGAAATAAATGATTAAATGGACTACTAAATAGACCCAACAAAAGCTAAGCTAAGGAAAAATGTTCACCCTAGCTAGAATAATAGAGCATGATTTTAGAAGTCTACAAAAATTTGAATCCTCAAATTTGAGTTTGAAAAGGCTGTTGTAGGATTATTAGAAATATACTGGAAAAGAAAAAGAAACGGAGCAAAGCTGCGCCTTGAGCGCTGTTTAGCCGAGCGGTGCCACTGGGCCAGGCCCAGCCATTTGGCTGCGCGGGAGGCCGTTAATGTCGAAGGCGTGTTCAAGGAAATACGTTTTCCGGAGGAGAAGACGGAATCCTGGGAGTACGCCTCCACTTATTTGACTCAGCTGCGATCTCAAGTCACTGACGGTGGGCCCCGCCTGGCCCACCAGTCAGATTTGACCGCGGTCTATCCTGCCTCCTCCTCTGGCCGAATGGAGCGGAGCTCTGGTGAAGCTCGCCGGTGAACGGTGGCTTCCCTCGGCGAGCCGAGCCCACCAGCGTGCTCGGGTGGTCCGTGCGGTCCCTCCAGTGTATGCTTTGGTCGGCGGGGAGTACGGGATCGCTGGCGGCGAAGTGTTCCCGAGAAGCTCCGACGTGGTGGGAAGAGGGCTTTTGCCCCTGAGCTTGCTCCGATGAAATTGGCGAGGAGGATGGCTCGGTGGGTGCTCGAGGAGTTGAGTGGTGAAGAAATCAGAGATGGGGAGGCTCCGGTTAGCTCAGGTTTAACCGGGAAGTGGCGGAGGCCATGGCGGTCGGAGGCGTGGAAGACGGCCACTCCCGGTCGCCCTGTTGCTATTGGTGACTTCCAGAGAGGTTTGGAGGATTGCCATGGAGTAGGGTGAGCTCGGACGGGGGTTTTATAGTGCGGGCGAGGTGGATCCGTGGCTTACTGAAGAAGCCATGGCGGCGGCGGTCATTACCACGCTGTTGAAGTGGCTGTGGTCGGTGGCGAGGGTCAGCGAGGCCGGTAGGGAGTCGGTGGGGCGCTGATGAGTTGTGGATAGGCTCGGCCATTGGCCATTAAGAGAGAGGGACCCGACCAGAGACGTAGCCGAGAGAGATTCGTCGGGCGGCGATGAACGACAGCGGTGGACGGTGGTGGCCGGCGCAAGCAGCCAAGTCAGGATGTCGGCGAGGTTCAGCGGTGAAGTGTTGATCCAGGGGAGGATTAGGACGAGCGAGGGAGGTAGCAGGAGCATGGCAGCAGCTTGATGCCAGTGGCTGCAATAACTGTGCCCTGGACGCGCATTGGACACGTGCATCACCTGCTCGACCAAATGCCAGCGTGGTCTAGAGGGATCTAAAGGAGTTGGGTTTTGGTAGGGTAGCTAATCTTGGTCTGGTAGAGATGCTGGACATGCTGGATGGACAAGAAGAGCAAGTGGCATTTGAAGTTTAGGAAGAGGCATATTTTCTATCATGCACACAAGGTGCTTGACAGAATGCTATGGCTATCTAGAGGTCTTTGTTGGATGTGAAATTTGCCAGCATGGTGTCTCCTTAGATGATAGAGATTATGGTGGGGTTGTCTTGGCAAAAAGAGAAACTTGCTAATGCAAGTTTTACTGAAATTCATTTCTGGATAGAAGCTGCAGTGGTATATTTGGTGGCCTTACAAAATTCATATAGGGCTGAGCTTCTGGAGTTAAGGGTTTGGTTGGAAGGACTGTAAGTGGGAAATATTTCAGAATTTTTGGAGCAAGGAAAATGGAGGTTGTAGTAGAAACTGAAGAATGGGACAGAATTGAAAAGAGGTTGTTTCACTCAAAATTTTCAAAACACCAAATTGGGTTTTTGCACCAAAGTGATATATAGGCATCACATGACCCCTCATAATTTTTGTGGAATTTTGAAAGAATTATCTGAAAAGGTTGTAGTGCAACAAAAGCATTTAATGAATTGAAAATGCCTTTTTAATGAATTGTTTTGGGCAATTTTTATTATGAAAATAATTCCTACTGTTATTAAACTATAATTGAAATGATTTGAGAAAACTACCAAAGCCACAATATTATTTCCAAAAATTCCTATATGGAGGGAAGAATCTTGGAAAACAGAAACAGAAAATACTCTTAAAATAATAAAGGACTTAATATAATTCAAAATTTTATTTCTGGCCAAATTTTACTTTAAAAAAATGTGGGTAAATTTTTGGGGTGTTACTCTACCAAAGTCATTATTCCCGCACCTGACAAGGGGATATCATGAACCCTTGTCACCGTCTCATATGATTGGCCTCAACAATGAGCTCTGTACAGCTACATGCCCCTAGTATATGTCATATATGTGCGGACCCAGGTCAAAAAATAAGTACAAAGAATAATGCCAAAATTATTGCACTAACCACATCCATGGTCGTATGAAAAATCAAGGACATATGTGGCCAAGCTACGTCAGTAAGGTATCATGACAAAGAAAATCATGACCGTAAAAGGGTGAGACTAACAGCAAAGGTATGATGATTTTTGTGCAACCATCAGGGTCCAGATACCCAAGTCAGTTGGAGGCCATGATTCCATATGGATCCACAAAGACATACCCTCAGAAGCCTACTCTGTTCTACGAGGACTTAATATCCCGCTGACACGCTTAGAATGGTTAGTGTGGAATATCCAAGTCTATTCTGTCAGGTCCAAGATTTCAGTGCAACCTCAGCAGTTTGACTTCAATGGCAGTGTTAAAGCATCTCACAGCCTATTACCACAAATGGACATACCGACAACATGGGTAAGCCGAAAGCCGAACCATCAGCTCAGATCAGGTGCACTCACTTGCAGAATTGAGTGCATGGACAACCTGCTGAAAAAGTATCTTCCTGCCAGCACCCCTGTCAGGCCAGTCTCAAGATGCTAATGATGGTGGTATGCTACATCTATAAGTCCATACCCCGTTATATTGCTCACGGCAGAAGGTAGTCAAATCTTTGGTACGTATCTCCTGCTCGAGACAAAGAAACAAACCAAGATAAGTCAGTACCACCTGTGAGCAGTCAGATTCCGTCAGGAGAATGGCCATGATTCTCAACATTGATTGAACCCGGAAGACATGCATTTGTTTGAGCAACCCCATGGCAGAAGTAAAAAGTTTTCATGACAAAATAGAATTTATGCTCAGATCCCTTGGATATCACCATAGATATGAAAGAATCAACGTCAGCATAAGGATTTGGTATATGAGCAAAAACCCGCCAGAATTTGGGAAAGGTGAAGCAAACCACGCCAGAGCAAGGTAAGCAACTTATGTGAAAGTATTAAGGGAACAATAAACAAAGGAAAAGGATACCCGAGTTGGAAACGGTTTCCTTAAGGTATATACATACTTTTTCCCTGAGCAACCAAATCTCGAGGATGAGATTTCTTTAAGGGGGGAAGGTTTGTAACACCCTGGTTTTTGGCCCTTTGTTTTTCTTTTTGATTTATTTGGTTTTTGCTCTGATTTTCTTTTTGGAGTGGTTCTGTGGACTTGAAACCTGGGAGACCTTCATTTCTTCTCCTCCCAAGTGGATCATCATTCTCAAATCTCTCTCAAGATCATGCCACTCCCATTCTAGCTCAACCCCAAAATTCTTTTTCTCAGGAATATTCCTTTTTCTATTAAAGGAATAGTCATGTTTGCCCTAGGTTGTGAAGCAACCTATATTTCTGTCTTCCACAAAATTCTCAAATAATTCTCATAATTTGTTTGGATCATATATGCCCCAAATATGTCCAAACATTCCCTTCCTAGCCCAAAAATAATTCCTCAATATCCATTCTTTAATTCTGTCTAGAGTGGTCTTCTGTGAAGGAAGTGACACCTATATTTCCTTGTTTGCTCCCAAAATTTTTGGGCATGCTTTTACCTCCAAATCATTGCCTCATGCCAAAATTCAACAACATTTTCCTAGTGAATCTTCCTCAGCAATTTTTCAAAGTTTATGTTAGATGGAAGCCTTGTTGAAGGAAGTACTAGTTAGGAGTATCGAAATGAGTTGAAATTTTGCAAGCTCCTTCATGTGCTCATATCATGACTCTCCACAAATTTTCAGCCCCGTCCAATCAACTATGTGAGCACACCTTCAAATCTTTGCTTCTCGCAATATTTTCAGGTTGTGAAGCAAGTATATTTTATATTGCTTCATTAATTCTGAGAAATTACTAGATCATGTTCCTACCTATATAACTTATATCCACCAAATTTGGAATCAATTCATCAATCCATTTTCCCTCCAACATTATTCCAAGTTTCTGGACAGAGAAGATATCTGTGAAGGAAGTACCATTTTGGCAAGTCCATTTGGTATGAAATTTTTACAGCATCTTCATATGTCCATATCATTAGGCTTTGCCAAGTTTAATCCCATTTAAACACTCCATGTGAGTGCCCCTTCTTAATCAATTTTCTAGACTAAAATTGCTGTTACAAAGCAACTATGTTGTTTTGTGGTCCATTTCTCTCCAAAATTAACAGGATGATAGTCCTTCCTAACCTAAACATCCCAGACATTAATTTTGGCCCCTAGCACTTCCCTATTGACCACAGTGCATTGATCAAGTTTGCGACAACAAACTTGCATCGAAGCCTCACATCTCTCCTTGGCTCCTTCAATCAATCTTTCACCTCCTACAGTCCCCCCGATGGAGAGAAAACACACCAGACATCATTTGACAGCCCCTCTTGTCCTCTACTTGCCATGCCATGCGGTGACCACACGGTTTGGCACCTGTGCACATGCTCTACAAGTCAAGTCCGTGTCCAGCGCTCTGTCCAGCTTGAGTCACTCCATCTCTCGTTGCCCTCGCGCGCCTCAGCATGTCTGCTGGCTTCCTCGTGCTGTCGCCATCGCTCTAGAAGCCTCTCCCCTCCTGTAGCTCCCTCGGCGGCGCTAGCCTCCGCGTGCACGCGGGTGCACAGTGCCCAGCAGCCCCTGCTCGCGCCTCGGCCTCTTCCTCCTCGTGCCCGTGGCGTCGCTATCTGCTATAGTGCCTCCCCTCTGACCTCACCCGTCCCCTCCCTTGCCCCGTGATGCTCCCAGCCATCGCCGGAGCTGGCCTGTGCGTCCATGGCGGCATCCGGCTCGGGCACCTCGCCCCGGGCTATTTAAGCCACTCCCGACCCTTCCCGAGCTCACCAGCGGCCTCCTCGCTCTCCACTGCGCCTCCCTAGCCACTCACCCGAGCTCCAGGAGCCCTTCCTACTCGCCACTGCCGCCTCGGTCGCTGGCGGGCGCCGCCTAAATTCGGGCAGGCCCGAGCTCCTCCCGTCCTTCTTTCTCCACTAGCAGACCACCCAGCACCGGCGCATCTCCCCCACCTCCCCATTCGTCACCGGATCCACCATAGCCTCATCTTCACCTCCGGCTGATGGCCTCGTCCACTGCCCTCCTAGCCACGATCGCTTCGGGTCTCCTCGTCATCCGTGCATCACCGGGGCGGAGGCGCGGCGTCATCTCGAGCCCGCTGGTGGTCCATGCTCCACCAGGGGTGGCCCGAGTCGCCAAGGAATGCCGGCGCACGCGCCGGCCGAACCTATCTGTCACGCCCCATCGAGGAGGAAGAAGAAGGAGGCAGGGAGAAGAGACAGAGAGGTTTGGTGGGACCCGCATGTCAGCGGCACCGAAGCTCGGCCCTGCCTTGCCACGTTGGATAAGTGAAAGCGCACTTTGCGCTTTACGCTTTCTATAGTTAAAATCGTATTTCCCTATTGTCTATGACTGGAATATGTTTTGTCAGCAGGAAAGCGTATTTCCTCAGAAAGCGAGTTCTGTTTTTCAGTCAGGGGCCAATTTGTGAAGATTTTCTTTACATATAGGTCCCTGGCAGTCAAACCCTTATAACTTTTCACTCGCAACTCCGAATCAGGTGATTCCAAAGCCCACATTCTCTATTCATCAAGCCCGTTCCGTTGGTATCATTTTCATGATGATATCACATTCTGAAAATGACCATTATGCCCTTGCCCTTATTCAGCCCCCTCCGAGAGAGAAAGTTTTCTGGCGATTCTCTCCGCGAGCTTCTCGCACTTCTTCCCGATGATTCCATCCCTCTCAGGCAAGCCACACCCTCCATTTGCATGATTGCAATGCAATATCATGGTTTTATTAAATGAACTTATTTAAAATTTGCTTTAGCTACACGTGACTTGTTCGTGGCATTTCTTGGAGTGATATGTTGATCTTGCTGCTGCCATGATGTTGTTTGGTTTTCTAGGACTAATCTTTTGCAGATAATGAGGATGACATGTTGCCATTGGATTATTAGTGGCTATTATGATTATTTTCATGATAGTATTTGATATTATGCTTTGGAGTATTACTTTGGATATGATGTTATCATGTGGATCTTAGGTTAATATCTTGATCTTGCTATTGGATTAGTAGTATCTTGGTTCTTCGATTCATCATGATATTCGTTATATGCTATCCTCAGAGTATTATGCTATGACTATATGATGCTTTGGTATATTCGCTGCATATCACTATAACTTGGATTACAGGTGGATATATGATATCGGAGTATCAGTTATCGTAGATCTACCTTGCGGATAAATTCCGTCATTTCGTTGGTCAGGTGCCACCGAACCGGGCTTTTCTAGTGCAACCACATTTGCCTTTATGGGAAGGCCCTAATGCGGTCTATTGTCATGCCTCTCGCCGGTTCCTCCAACTAGGGAAGGTTATGTGCGTGTGCTACCCTGATCAGGTAGGCGGCCATAAGCCTTGTGTGCCCGAGTTGTGTTGTACCCGGGTTGTCCCCATTTGGGACTGTTTTTGTTTTTGCCACGACGGTGGCCATTTGATGTCCATAGTGGCATCCGGGGCCACCCATGACATAGCCCAATTTGGAGTTTGTCGGAGTGGCTCGGAGAGTGTCATGCAATAGATTGGTTTTGTCAGAACGCCGTTGGTCCACCCGAATGGGAGCACGAGGCCATGGGTTCTGTGATGTTGGTACAGTGTACTAACCTCTGCAAAGTGTATTTATTCTATCGGTAGCCGCGTCGTCGGTCATGGGCACAGTTCGTACTAGGTCACACCGTTCGATCAACACTCACATGACGAAATGACTTTTTAGATGACTTATATATTTATATGTGAGCAGTAACAGTTTGGCAGGATGATGATGAGGATATTGGGATGATCTTGAGGATGATCATTCAGTTGTGATGTGATCATGTGGTGATCATGAGGAGGTATTGATCACGAGGTGATCGAGGTGACATATTGCTTGGCCGGATGGCCAAGAGTGAGATAGTTCATGAGATCTGAGGTGTTGGTTTACGAGTATTCTAGTAGTTTTCACTAGTGCAGAAAAGCCTAGCTATGGCGTGCCAAAAACAGCCTTGCTGGCGTAGGAGCCCCATGCCACCAATATGGCGCCAGTGTTAAAAAATAGTGGTGGCGCTGGAGCCTACGTCAGCACTATTCTGTATACTAATGGCATTGGATTTAACCACATGACGGCATTATCAACAATAGCTATGGCGTGTGACACAGTTTAATGATAGTAATCAGATAAATCTTCTCTGGCGTCGCGCATTGTCCAACGCCAGTACTAGGTTCTTGAAAGCTGTAAAAAAATGCTGCCAGGGCAGCAGAAAATCGCTGCCACGGCAGCATCATTTATTATGAATTTATATAAACATGTTTTTGTCCCACATTGATTTCGACAAGATATTTGCATTAATATATGCACACACATCGTTTATTCACATGCGTGCATATATTAACCACACACTATATAGGTAGTTCTATCGATCATGATCACTAATTCGCTAAACTAAACCATCGTTACTACTAACACGGTACTCCTCTACTTTAGGGAAATTTTGAAGAATAGGAAACCCTTGCATGTCCATGGTGTAGGACAGAGATCCACACCGATCTCCAATCTCGAACTCGCAGTCTCTCTGTAGTTGGCTCCATTGATCACGTTTTGGTAGTCATCCATCACGTGAGGCACAACACATCTAGGGAGCTTCTGTTCTTGAACTTGATAGTAACATAGTAAGCAATATATATAGTAACACATACATACTATGAGTTGAAAGAAGAATGTGTATATGAAAGCGATCAAAATCATACCATGCATTTTCTAGAAATGTTGTTCTTGTTCAATGTGTGGACTAGTGGCAGGCGCGGTATATATGGTGCATCATTTGGACCAACTCCGTCTTGGACAAAAGGTCTTGCATGGCAAGGGATAAACTAGTCAAAATGTAAAAAACAAAAATTACACTCTGAAGCACAGATTATTACCGTATAATATTTGTAGTCATTTTGAAGCGTGAGGGAGAAGCCATTATTGTTGTCAAGGTGAGGATCATCGCACATTCCCCTAGTGTGGCAATAGTAGGGGCACTCTTCCATTTTGTGCTGCGTTCATATAATTAAAATCAGCATAAAAATTCGGCATGAGCTTTGCTAAAAACTGGACATATATATTGAGTGCCAGAAATTTGATGAAACGGAACTAAATCTATGTTTCGCTAGAACATTGGCAACTCTGTAGACATTCCCAGCAAAAATGAAACATAGCGCGAGACACTTGCCGAGAGCAACGTGTAATATCACATATATATATATATATATATATATATATATATATATATATGTAAAGCAAGCACACACCAAAAAATTCGATCAATTCACAATTATCACATAAATATAAATATACATTAAACACATTTGCACACATATAATACATTTCATCAATTAACAGGTATACATCATGTGTGCATTTCATCACAATAATATGAATACTAGAAAAAATCTACATGAAAATAAATTGGTAGAGGGAGGTCTTATACCGTCCGGACCGAGAGGGACGCCGGCGGAGGAGGCCGAACACGATGAGTTGTGTAGCGGAACGGTGGGGCGGTGGGGGGACGGGGTGGTGGCGGTGGGACAGCGTTGGCACGACGGGGGGCAAGGCGGGGTGGGGAGTGGGGGTGGGGTGGGCGGCTGGTGGCACGGTGGAGGTCAAGGCGGGGGCGAGGGCGGAGGGCAGGGTGGGGTGGGGGGAACGGCGGCCGGTGGCATGGTGGGGGCGACGGTGGAGGGCAGGGCGGCGGCGCGAGATGGGGTAGAAAGTGAAAACGAGGTCATTTTCACTCTCAGGGGGTAATGAAGCCTGGCTGTTCATTGTTAGTGCTAGCGTAGTTAACGTTGCCAACGCCAGCACTAGGTTTTTAAAATAGGGTCGGCCACATATTCATGGATGGCGTTTTGAGCGATGACATGCATAATACATATATTTACAATGACACAAATTCTTCTCGTGGTTCAGAGTACATAAATATGGTACGGTTAATTTAGGGTACACATACGTACATGGTACACATAGCTAGAAAACTTGATACACAAATGAATCATGCAGTATGACTTCATTTGACAACCCTCTCAATGATGGTTTGGGTCTTCTTAATCTTGCTTGAGTACTTCCGGCCAGTGCTATGACTCTTTCTCAGGAAGGGACATCCTGTCGCAGGCAAGGTAGTTCTGCTCCTTCTAGTGGTGTAGTCTTGCTCTCCATACATCTCCTCTTCTATTGGGTACACGCCAAATTGATCATAGTCATCCTCGTTGGCGACTCCGTCCGTCCCGACAATGCTCCTTTTGCCTCTCCGGACGACAACACGACTCGGCTTTGAAGGGTCAGTTAAATAGAAGCATTGTGCCACGTCCTTAGCGAATCCCCAAGGCTCATATTTGGCACTAATTCCTTTTACTCTTTTTGCACCAGCAGGTTGTGCTTCGGGCAGATACATGGAAATGAAACCATGTTCTTCATGCTCGACGTTCTTCACCCATCTGACCCTGAACAATGGCACCGTGTAATCTTCGCCGTACTCAAGTTCCCATATCTCTTCGATCCTCCCATAGTATCTATTACTCTCATTCTCGGTCAACTGCAGCATCGTCACACCTGAGTTCTGGTAATCACAGTTTTTGTCCTTCGCCTTAGTATAGAATGTGTATCCATTTATATCATATGATTGGTATGTGGCGACAGTGCAAGCGGGGCCTACTGCTAATGCATAGATGAGATTTGCATTGGCTATACCGGTCGGTAGTGGTTTGTCCCGAATTCACTCTTTGAACTAGGAAGCAAATTTGGAGTTGTGCTCTATAATGATCTGGGCCTCAGTCCTCTGCCTCCCTGCCATTCCGTTCTCTCTCCCTAAGGTCTCCTTGTGAGTTTGCAGCCAAGGACTGATTATATCTGCGTGTTGTAACACTATTGTGTGCGCTCTTTCGAAGTCGTCTCGGCGGTTTTTTATATCCACATTTAAATCATGCTTCAGCTGTGGGTGACCCACTCCTTCGAGCCTATTAGCATGTTTCTTCAAGGGCAAACCAAGAGATTGATCATCATTTATGAAATTCTTGCAGAATGATATACACTCCTGGATTACATAGGCCTGGATGATGCTTCCATCCAGATGGGCTTTGTTACGAATGTATCCCTTCACAGTTCCATTCATCCATTCAAACAGGAACATGGTATGCAAGAATGTCGGCCCAAGGTCTTTCACCTCCGCAACAATATGAACTAGTAGATGGACCATGACATCAAAGAATGATGGTGGGAAATATATCTCAAGTTCACATAGTATTGAAATGATCTCCTCTTGTAGTCGTGTCAGATGCCGCACACTGATCGACCTTTGAGACATAGCATCGAAAAAGTTTCATAAGTTAATGAGTGTGTTGCGGACGTGATCGTCCATTATCCCTCTGAGAGCTACCAGAAGTAATTGTGTCATCATCACATGACAGTCATGCGACTTCATGTTGCTAAACCTTTGCTTTTTCGAGTCAAGATACCTTCGTATGAGTCCTGAGTAGCCAGAAGGAACTTTCATGCCATTGAGGCATTTGAAAACTTGAGAAAGCTCATCCTCATCGAGAGTGAAGCAAGCTGGGGGGCAATAATCATCTTTGGTTTTGGACACAGTTTTGCCCTAGGCTGACTCGTTGGCTTTGGCTCTTTTTTTCCTTCACCTTGTCCCTGGTTGTAATGGACGATGAGGGTTGAATCTCTTCCCTAATACCGATATCTTTCAAGTCTTGTCTAGCCCTCAGACCATATTTACTCTTTTCTGGCATGTCAAATAGTGTGCCAAGCAAACTCTCGCACACATTTTTTGTGATATGCATCATATCAAGAGAATGAGGCGTAGTGAGTAGTTCCCAATACTCCAAGCCATGGAACACAGACTTCCTTTTCCATACTTTTAGCAGCATTTTCTCAGACTTCTTTCTTTTCTTTCCTGCCTTAGGGCAATCTTTCCAATTCATTAACATTTGCAAGACTTCTCCTCCAGGCCTCTTACGCGGTAGCCCTCGGGTCTCATAAGTGTTGTCGAACAGATCTCCACGAGTTCTCCACTCGTCATCTTTGTGAAGCCACCTTCTATGGCACATGAACACTGTTTTGCTACTGCCCCTTTTTTGATAGCTGCCGATAAGATGTGTCATCCATACATTTAACACAACCATAGTGTTCCATGGCACGCCTGTCTGGAAATATATCCATAACCCAGATAGTCATGAACAGTCGTGAGCAATGCTGCTCTCATGTGAAAATAATTTCCTGTGCTAGCATCCCAGGTTTTGACCCCTTCGGCCTTCCATAATATTTCTAACTCCTTCAATAGCTCAAGATATGTGTTGATATCATTGCCAGGTTGGGTTGGCCCTTGAATTAGCATAACCATGTGTATGTACTTTTGTTTCATGCAGAGCCAGGGCGGGAGGTTGTACAACCATACAAATACGGGACATGTACTATGTGTGCTACTCTAGTTGCCAAATGGATTTAGTCCATCACTACTAACACCCAACCTAGGGTTTCTTGCTTCAGCTGCGAATTCTGGTTCTAAATTGTCCAATGCTTTCCACTGACAACCATCTGCGATATGTCTCAGAATCCCATCACTTTTAGACTTTCTTGTCTTGTGCCAAGTCATGTTCTTTGCTTCCTTCGGGTCAGCGAAATATCACTGCAAGCGAGGAATCAACGGAAGGTACCATACAACCTTTCGAGGTTCCTTCTTTCCAGGCTTGTATTGGGGTTCATTGCAAGTTGGACACTTAGTTTTGTTCTCATGCTCATTCCTATATAAGATGCAATCATTTATGCATGTGTGATATCTTACATGCGGCAAATCAAGCGGAAACACGATCTTCTTCGCCTCATCTACACTATGAGGCAACAAATTCCCCTTCGGCAAAACTTTGTGTAAATATTCCAATGTAGCATCCAGACTTGCATCTGTACTCTTGAATCTTGCCTTGATGTCCAGAAGTTTGAGCGTGACGTGCAGGCGGGTGTGCTCGGGATCGCAACCTTCATACAGTGGAGATTTCGCGTCTGTTTCCTGTTGCGCCAACTTTAGAGCCTCTTTAATAGCAGATCTCTTGGTTGTCGTCTTCTTCCTAAAAAGATCTTTGACATGAGGGTCTTGTAGCATTGTAGCCAATGACATATCGTGTGTGACAGTTTCATGATCCTCTTCATGTTCGGGTGGCATTTCATCATTTCCTCCTCCATGCGCATGTTCATTGTTTCCTCCTTCTGGCGGCTCTTCCTCATCGCCAAAGTTTTCCGCATCATTGTTTCCTCCTTCATCATCGCTAATATCCTCCTCACCATGCTTTGCCACCGTGTATAACCTTCGACGAAACCGCAACGGAGGAAGTGCGCCAGCACGCTGCCATCGAACGGGTTGTGCAAAACTCCATTTTCGCATGTCGAACATGGACATAATATCTGCACTTCACCCTTTTGTGTCATATTTGCCACCACAAAATTTAGAAAGGCCTTCACACGCCGATCCATATTGAATCTTTCGATAGGCGGCGATCAACCAGCGCTGCAAAGGTAAAAGTACTAAAATAATTAGATATATTAGCAATGACGGCATACAAAATTTCGGCATGACCTTTGCTAAAAAAGGGACATTATGAGTGCCAAAAATTTGACGAAACGGAAATGAATCAACGTTTCGCCAAAACATTGGCGACTGTAGCTATTGACATTCATGCAAAATGAAACATCGATATCGCACGACACAACAATAATTCACGAGCATTGTGCAATTTCTGTAGCTAGCAACTAATGACACACACGTACACATCCATCACACCTATCCATCCATATGTGAATTCCTCGGATATATGCACATAAATTAATGAGAAGTTCGGTCTTTGTTACCTCATCAAACGTGTAGGAGAGGGGGCCGGGGGGGGGGGGGGGCGGCTGACCGTTGGAGGCGCCATTAATGGAGTGTGGTGAAAATTTTAATGCAAGGTGTGTGTGTTTGAGTGGGTGGAGAAGAGAAGTAGCTAGCTTAATTAGCGAGGGAGAGTGTGTGAACTAGCTTAGATCTAGCTAATTAGCTACCTACTTAATAAATCAAGAGAAAATATTTGGTCTTTTTCTCAAGAAGAAGAGAGGAGAGAGAGAGGAGGAAGAGGAAAGAGGGAGGAAGAAGAAGAAAATATCTATCTGTGAAAGGGGAATAGTGCTGCGACGTAATTACTGGCGTTGACATACTATGGAACGCCATTAGAAACTTGTATATCCCTAGCGTTCAGGAAATGCCCATGCCGGTGTTATGTTGGCTAAAAATTTGATGGGCCCGCAAAACCTACTGCTGGCGTCACTTACCAGGCTACGCCATTGATATTCTGATTAGTACCGGTGTAGTGAACTTTTTCTACGCCTGCTCTAACTTGGGACATGGCAGAACATTGGGACCCACTTACAGGTGGCGTTCCCTATTATTCATACGCCAGCAATAACTGCATACCTATGTCGTACGAAATAGCCCGACGCCACTACTATTTAAAAAAAATAGTGCTGGTGTTCTTTCAAAATGGCGCGCCACCAACGAATGTTGTAGCTAGCACTTTTTCCACTAGTGTTTATATCATGCTTAATAATTGCTCCCACCTCATAGTAGTTATTAACTTAACCTGTTAATGCTATGTTGTTGTTTTGCCTTGATGCTTTTGGTTGTTGTGAGCTTGCAAGTACATTCAATGTACTGACCTGGCGTGTCATGCCAGATTGCAGGTGAGGCCGTGATTGATTGCTTGTCCAGGTTACCGAGCGTGCGAGCCAGATAGTGTCCCTGCCAGTCCCTGTGGAGTGGAGTTCACCACCGTCGTCGTTTCCTCCGCTGCTAGAAGTTATTCCGCTGCCACGAGTTGTTCCGCTGCTAGCATAGAGCTACCTTAGCAGGCATAGTGACGCCATGCTGATGTGATCCTTTGTAACATCAGACCCTTGTACCATTATCCTTTGTAATAGGAGATGATTTGTTCTATGTCAAGCAGTGCTATATTCCAGAAGACTTGATCTCTGGGCTGGAATATGGGGTGCTCCGGTTTCTCTGAGCCGGGTGCCACAATATTTTTTGCCACATCTCGGCATCATAGACTTACATACATCTCAGTGGATGCATGGACATCACAACAGACATGCTGACAGGATAAACATATGAACCTGGCTATTATGAATGAAAATTTGTATTAACAACATTTTTAGAAAGCAGGAGACGCCTAGCCTGCTCTACCTCTGCTAGCTTCTTTCTGGCTTCTTCCATCTCTTCTTTGGCTTTGGTGAAGAGAGCATCTGATTGTTCTTTTCGCTTCTTCAGGAACTCAGCTACATTCTCAAGGGCTGTTGCATGCTTTCTTTCCGCCTTTACTAGAACCACGAGGACACGAACAGTTGATGACTCCACCTGGCTTGTGAGTAATCTAGCATCATCAGGGTATTTGCACCTTGTGTGTAACCGGCATCATTAGGGAACTGGCACCTTGTGTGTAATACATCCCCATTTTGGAAACATTAACTCGAGGTTGACCATACTTCCCTCCTCGCAGGAACTGCATCCTGACATGAGGAAGTTACTTCTTTTTTAGATCAATAGCAGAGCTCCCCATATCCATTAAGTAGAAGATCGATAAATAGGACTAGGAGAAGTGAATTCAAAAGGAGAAATATAAAAACAGACTCCAAGGTGAGAACACCCACTTCCTACATCAAGCTAAAAAGGAAAGCATTAGGACGATTAAGACTGTGCTTATTACATATCAAGCAGAGCCAGCTTATAGAAACTACAACATATACATCGAAGAACGTAAGGCTAAGAGAAACAGAAAAACTAGCAGAGGGTGCACTAAGCCCAGGGTTGTTGCAGCAAAACAACCGGCAACCAGATGATCTCAAGGGCATCTGTAGCCGCGTTTGATTGACTAGCTTCAACATTAAATTACAAAGGATTCATCTTACGACATGGTGTGTCCAGTGAGTAAATTGAGATCCTACAAATGATTGAGAGCCTAATCAAGTGTACAAGAAATTGTTTGTCTTGCCTATTATTGTTTAATAATTTGCCACACTGCTGGATTGCATGGCAAGAACCCGAGCCAACAAGACAACATGGTTTGATGCTGTTTTCGGCTCGCGGCTTGCCAGGGCCTAGCCTGGTCCTGTGTTCACTACTGATGCCAGACACATACAATGTCAAAGTAAAAAAAATCAAAATATCAAGGTGGCCCTGCGGTCTCTAGTGTGGTCTGGTCGTCGTCTTCATTCTTCCTGATGCCCTCCTTGAAGATCAAGGTGGTGTGCATGTGGGGGTGCTGATAAGCACAAGCGACAGGGGGCGCTATATAACCTTGGATGGGGATGGATAGTGTGGTGTGTGTGGGGGGTTGTGTGTGTGTCAAATATTGAGAGAAATCAAACCTATGGAGAGAATGTGTGTGCATAGTGAGCATGCGAGAGAGGCTAATGGTGCAAGACAGATACATCGTGTGCATCAATGTTTAAGCAATATAGAGACATCGTGTGTGGGATACAAAGATAGGACTATGGGGAGTGTGTTTGCTAGGGAAAGAGACATAGCGAGAGAGAAATATGTGTGTGTGTGGTACATGGTGTGTATGTGACAGAGAGGTACATGCATGCCAAATAGGGTTTCATGAAGAGATTGTGTGTGCGAGATAGAGAGCGATGTAGGGGCCTTGAGGCGGCAGGGGCTGGGTGAGGGTGTCAAAACATGTGCGTTGTTGCATGTGTTACATGCGATTGTGTGAGGGACAGTCGAATCGAGAGAGATGGTTTTTGTGTTACGGATGCTCCTCTCTCTCTCTGTCTCACGCACACACAAAAAACACAAATAGAAGACCGTTATCTCATGTATACACAACATCTTGGTATATCTCTATGTGTCACTCATACTGATCATTTGCACGTTCACCCCTCTCTATGACTATCCCACACACACACACCGTCTCCACATTGCCCTTCCGCGACAACACACATGTAGACACATACACGCGTTCTCTCTCCGTTACACACACAGAATATCTATTAATTTTTTTTGTAGGGGGAACCTAAAATGCCCAATCCCAAATAATCACGAACTGAAGCTAAATACAAATATATGGAAATATTGTAGCATGAGGAACTTTTCCAGCAAAAAAAAGTAGAGTAATATTCGGGGATTGTTTTCACACACACAAAAAGGTTCGGTCGATGTCCTTCCAGCGCGACACAGTGACGCACCTTTCGATCAACCGCGCAGCCGCGGTGCACGCGCTTGCATAGGATTCTGTATTGATGCTGTGCTAACTAATGTGGTGTATAGGCGCGGCCGTGATGCACGCGCTTGCACAGGATTACGTGTACTAGTACGGTGTACTTTTAAGTTTAACCAACCCTATAACCAAGTTCCCATAAGCGCACTCATCAATATGCCGCCGCCGTTCATGCGTACAGTCGCTGAGTACAGTACGGTGCATTACTATCGCTGCCATGTGGGACCCGGCCCCACATGTCATCTGCACTACAGCACCGTACGGTACTGCAGAGGATCTTAACCCGTCATGTCATCTGCAGTCCCTCCACGCGATGACGCCGCACTGCCAAGCATGCGAGCAGGTTGACCCGCGTCTATGCCTGTGGCTTACGAAGAGGAGGAGGACGAGCGCATGCTCCAGCACGCCGGCGAGGAGGAGCTAGCATGTCATTGGCATCTTCGCCCGCATGGAGGAGGCTCGCATGGTGGCTGCCGCGGCGGAAGCTGGTCGCGCCCGTGCCGAGCCCGCAAACTGGGTGCGGATGTGGAATCTACCCTCAAGACTTTCAATGCCACGTGGATCATGCAATCTGAAGGAACAATTTGGGTCAGTCGACTCTTGTGATCCATTGGATGCAACATGGACGGCTAGAAGGGCTTCTTCAACCTCCAAAAATGATGCATTGTTCATCTTCTCTCTCAACCATCGAGCCGCCAACCCGCCACAGGCCTAACCGCCTGCCACCGCTGCCCCACCCTCCCCTGAACCGCCTGCCATCGCCATGCTCCCCCCACCCCCACCATCCGTTTAACCCGAGCACGATCCATTTTTTTCGGCGAACTGCATTCCACACCCAACACTCATAAGATAGATCCTGGGCACCCTGCCACCCAAATATAGATACTGGGGTAGCTTCTCTGTCGTCTTCTTCCTTCGCTCTGTCGAACTTCTTTAACAAATCGACTGACCCAAATTATACTACTAGTATGTATTAAGTACAGTAGGAACGCGAAGATATGAGTAGTAGTACCAACTACAAGAAGAACAGTAGTAAGACATACTAGTAGTACTACTATACGTACTAAAGAGCTCAAATAATGAGAAAGAACATAACATAGTTCTGCTGGGGGCTCAGCACAACACACCCCTGAAATAAAACTAAGCAACTAGTCCACTTGACACTGTAGTAGAACCAGCATGAGCAACGGCACTGCCACCTTACTCGGAGTCCTCGTCCACGTCCTCGACTTCATCCTCGTCCCTCTTCCTCTGCCTCGTCGCTGACACTTCTTTGCTTGAACCAGACACTGGGCTCTGCTTCTTCATCCAAACCTTGTAGATATTTAAGCAAAGGTAGGCATCCGTTGCTGCGTACACGATGTGAACTTCATCTATTGTCTTTGACTCCCATGCATGATGAAACTTGGGGTGAGGTTTCTTCAGTTCAGCGTACGAAGGATCAATCATGGCTGCTTCCAGGGTCAGTATTGAAGGCTGAGAGGAGGACACCAGGCTTTCCTTCTGGAGATCGAAGGGCTAGCCTACAACGAGGCATATCCGATCCAGGACTGTCCTGTCATTCGTAAAGTCTATAGTAACAAATTTCACTCTTTTGTCCTTGAGGAAGAACTAAAAATCCTGGCACCTAATGTCGGCATGGCATATGTGGTAGACCAAGCACACGTTATGTACGCAAACTTGGATCGCGGAGGGCTTCTTCATCTCTGCCACCTTTAGAAGTTTCTCCTTTTCCAGGACTGTGGTGTACTCAACATCTAGCCCAGCGACCCACTCATCCTTTGAACTTTCGAACATGTGTAGGAAGCGACCAAGGCATGCTTCCACCGTCGTGGATCTACGGGTGTAGATGATGATGAACTCATCGCCGGTGATGGTTCTAATCTTGTACTCACCGCCGATCATGGAGATTTGGGAGGCCATGGATTCTGGAGGCGGGTTAGGAGAAGTGGAACTGGTGTAATGTGAAAGGACGGGACGACTGGGAGCAAACTGTTGTAAGGTAGAAGACGGGGACAAGTAGGGCATGCGAATGGCATGGGGTGGCGGCTTGCCCTGTGGATAAACGGCTGCATGCCCCCAAAGAGTTCTTGAGTACTATGTAGGACCCACTAGACGTCATGTCTACTAGACCCACATCATAGGCCTGACGGTATAGCTTTTGCGTGTTCGCACGCCATGCCGGCGCATGCATCTACCTTTCACTTAATTCCGTCAACCATCACGCCTCCCACGACCTTCGCCTCCCTCGCACGGTCGCACCCTTTGAGACTTCGAACGGCTATAAATGAGCAATTTTTTTGCCTACTCCACATGCATGATACTCCCTCTGGTCCTTTTTACTCCGCGTAAGATTTGTGTCAAGTCAAAGTTTGCAAAGTTTGACCAAATTTATACTTAAAATATCAATATATATAATACCAAATATATATTTTATGAAACTACATTTCATAATGAATATAAAAATATTGATTTGACATTGTGCATGTTGATACATTTTTCTATAAGTTTGGTCAAAGTAGAGGTACTTTGACTTCAGACAAAACTTATATACACTATGCAGACTAGTTCCTCCGTCCAGGTGCGTTATGATATTGCCATGTCATATATAGTCATCACAACATGGTTAGAGCATGGTTAATAATATAGCCAGTTGCTGGCTATAACATGTTGCCACGTCATTTATAGCCAATGTAATTGCTAACACGTATAATAGTTGGCTATAAGAAAGTAATACTTTTTCAGCATATGGCCCACCTTTCACTCTCACAAAGCTTCTTGGAGCTCGTGCTATAGCCGGCTGTAAGTGTACAACTCGCTTCCCTTCTCTCTCCTCTTCTCTCTCTTCCACCTCAGCAATAATACAATATTTAAATCCTTATAGCCTGCTTACATCATCTTATTATACTACCTCCCTTCTTATTTAAAGGGCTCGATTCAAAAATCTCACCTACTCTTTACAAAGATAGAGGCAGTGGAATAGTTTTTGTAGTCTACAAAAGTACCCAATTAATGCTCTCGTTCTTCACAAATCTCCAAATCTTTTCCTCTCCATCATGTGTGAAAACAATCTACATGCTTGACTCTCCGTCTCCCTCTGACAGTCCCACCACTCCTCCCCATGTGAAAATAATCTGCATGCATGACTCTCCTCCCCCCGCGCTCGTCCAATCCGTTGTGACCAGCAATATTTCCACCCCTCCCCTCCCCCGTAATTTACTCCAACAAAAATATGCCCACATAGTTGTTATGTTAATCACGCAACATATCTTACGTAGATGTGGCATTGCTCGCTATAATTACTGCGCCTCCCATGGCATTCGGAAGAACGCTCACGTTCATTGCCTTTATCTCCTCCTCCTCCTCCCTCTCAATTAAGGACCCGTCAACCACCATGGCATCGCCCCTCCCAAGCCCCTCGCTGCCCCGCACGGAGGGTCATGTGTCGCCGTTCCGTTCCTCGCCACCACTAGTCGAGGAGGACACATCGGCGTTCCGTTCCTCGCTGCCACCAGTGGAGGATGACGTGTCGGTGTTCCGCTCCTCGCCGTGACGCGTTGAGGTGGACGCGTCGGCGTTCCCACTCTGGCCACCACGTGCATCTTAGGACGAATCGGCTACCCGCTACGAGGAGAACGTCACGCCGCCCGCTGAGCCCCCCAGCTTGGAGGAGCTTTGGAAAGAAATGGAGGTCACCTTGTGGGAGACTTTCCCTCCGGTAGAGCGCGCCAAAAGAGAGGTGGAGAAGAAGGCCGAGGAAGAGAAGCGCGCCATGAGGCATGCTACCTGGTAGGCCTATGTCGCGTCTGAGAGATTCAGGCAATTGGCTCTTTGGCAAACGGCTCATGCGAGGGCCGTGTTGGTGGCGGAAGACGCCCGTTGCCAAAGCCCTGAGTGCAGTCGGGCCCAAGCGCCTCATCTACGCTTGGCGGCACATGGACCGGGTGCACGCTTCTAGCGAGGAGGAGTACCTGTTGCAGCTGGATCACCAGACCCGTGAGATCGCGCTCGTCCGCCGGCAAGCTGCCAATCAGCACCTCACAAGTTGCAAGGTCGAGGAAGAGGCATTGTGTCGCCGGGCTGGGAAACGGTTGCGCACCAGGGCACTCATGGTGCGCCGCAAGCGCTCCACCCAGTGTCGTGGCTTTTATTAGGAATAGTTTAGTGTCGTAAGGCGATCTCATTAGTTTTGGGATGGAAATGATAAATCCCGAACGTTCAGGAATTATTAGCGTCGTTAATTAAGTATGTAAAAGGAAAAGTTTGGAAACCTTCTGTATCCGTAAGCATTTGTAAGTACGTGCATATAGCACAAACTTAACTATATATCGCAGTATACGTCTCTCTCTATATATGCTTGTAGACTGTACTACTACTATTATGTATACACACATGTGCAAATGCACGTTTTAACATTACGATGCGGTTTTTTTAAAAGTAGAAGAACAACACTAGTCAAGCTTGTGAAACGATTCAATGCAAAAGAAATGCAAAAATGCTCGTTTGAATGTTTACTTTAGCTTCCTTCTCTCTGTGGTTATTTGTCTATCGTACTTTGTACGGAGTATCTCACTGGTCGGGAAGGCATGCAAATTCCCAAACCGCTTCGTACACCCTGTATCGAATTTTGTGCCTAACAAGTTGTGCCGTGCAATTGGAATTCCAACTTGAGTACTACTACTAGGAGTACTAGGAGCAGTAGGTAGAGATACTAGGAGTAGTTGCTAGGGATTGAGTGTGCGAGATGAACCGGACAAAGTAAATGCAGAGAGATGAAATGCAAAAAGGACAGAGGGATGTGATGGTTGCTTGTCCGTTTATTTTACCAGGCCACTTATTACTGGGAGTGGTGGGGTTTTGTGATATGATGGCTTTACTACCGCGCCACGAGCGGGGTGATACTCCCATGCAGTGCCACCCTCTACACTAGTACTACCTCCGTTGTGGTTTATTAGTCCCCCATGTAATTTGACTGAAGATTTAACTGACAAAATGTTAGTGCATGTCAACAAAAACTATATCGTTGGATTCGTATTTGAACATAGTTTTCAATGATATAATTTTTGGTGACATACATGAGCATTTATCGTACTATATATAATGTTAGTTAAATTTATGGTCATACTATATATAGTAAGGTGCCCGTGTGTTGCATGGAATAGTGAAATGCATTGACCGGGGAGTTGTTTACTTTGACAAAGTATGTGGGGGTCATCTCATGTGTAACGAGTATCGATAGGTTTCTTCAGATATTATTTCTTCTCTAGAGCTCACAAGTATCCGGGTGAATAGTAAATTTATGCTAAATAGATAAAAAGGTATCTTTTGCAAAGAAAAGCATTCAACTGTTCAACCTGCATCCAAAACTTTTGAAGAAATAACACTTAGTGTGCTTTGCAAGAAATGATCTTTAAGATTTTTTTTTGAGTATTGATTTTGTTTATTTTTTCTAGACCACCATGAATGTAAATCATGATGACTTGGGAGGGGGCAGAGGAGATGTAAGAAATGGTTCATCATAAGTCTTTCACCATTACTGTAGTAAAAATTCACAATTAATCTCATAAATGGCAAGCGAGAACTCTAATAATGGGGCAAAAGCATACATGGAAAATTCTAGACTAAACCATGAATGGATACACTTTTATTCAAGCGCGATACTCTAATAGAGCAAGATCATGCATGGAAGGTTCTATACTATATAAATAAGAAGTGTCCACATGCTTAGACAGCGGCTTACATTGAGCAAGACTAATGATGAATAGTTAACTTGGTAATGCATATGCCCAGGTGAACCTCCTTGGAGTCCACGTGCATCATCTTGGGGAGAAAATCATAACCGGCCTCTTCCATGTCCACATTGCTAGGAATGGAGCAGCTCGGCATAGTCCCATTCAGCGTGAGGGAGGCGCCGAGGTCGCCCTCGTACGCTGGAGGGGCAGTAATAGTGAGCACGCACCAGTACAACGGCCTCGTGTCAGTGTCAGCTGCGTTGCCCCTGACGCACACTACTGAGATGGGGCGGCAACCTACACGGGCCTTGCTGGTGCCCATGGCCAAGAGGAAGACGCTGCCGTCCTCCTCTGCGACTAGCAGGCGGCGGTGATCCTCCAGCGACTCCGGCACGGCGAACGGGTAGCATGTCTCGTACTTGATGTTCCTCGCGGGCCAGTAGTGATTGCCGGATGATGCTGTGAGGTGATGCACGAGGCTCGCCGGCGAGCCCTCAAAAGGCGGTGTGCACTCATAGCAGTAGCAGGGCATGTGCGCGCATCTGGAACTATCCTCCGCCAGCGAGTGCTGGTCGACGTACCTCTCACAGCCGAAACTCTTGTAGAGGCAGGGCACCTTGCAGGCATCGACCAGGCCGTCCATGAAACGGGAGTGGCTGTAGGGGATGTTGCGCCCGCCGCATGGAGCGCAGGATTAGCACACGAAGTGGTAGATGGTGTACTTACTAGTACTCCCTCCGTTTCTTTTACTACTCTCTATCTCTACTCTATACTTTTCTCTACTCTTATAAAAAATAGAGTTGGTGATGATGGTGTGCCTGCCATCCTACAATATAGGCCGTCCGATTTATATCTAACGGATAGGAAGGAAACTATGGCAATTTTGCAAAAAGATACCCACACCCCTCTCCACATTAGCAAATAAGGCCTTCCCTCATTCATCCTTTTCTCCCACAAGATAAACTACTCATACAAATGCATCTTGATGTTTTGTGCAACGCATGGGCATCTTGCTAGTACTTATAAAAAACCGAGTTGGTGATGATGGTGTGCCTGCCATCTTGCAATACAGACCGTCCGATCTATATCTGATGGATAGGAAGCAAACTATGGCAATTTTGCAAAAGGATACCCGCACATATCTCGTTCATCCTTATTTCCCACAACTTCATTGTTGAGTAATTAAAAAAGGAAGCCTCTGGAACAATCTGGCATGGTGGCCGCTGCCGGCGTCATCCATCCCCATGCCTCCGCTAAGTCTGACCACCAATCACCGCCGCTCCCCACTCCTCCTCACCTTATCTCTCATCTTTCTCGAGATATCATTTTTTCGATGAAATTCTCGAGATACCATTTTTTCGATGAAATTCTCAAGATATCATTAGTTTTTACCGATGGGATTACTCCTGCATGGGTCAATCACAATAGGTGTTTTATAAAAAAAATGCATCTTGATGTTCCGTGCATTACACGGGTATCTTGCTAGTTTGCATATAATTCCAAACACCATGTAGACACGTTCTCTGACCATTTTACAACTATGTTAGTATCATTGTTAGTGGTTAGCCGGTGCAAGTTCTAGCCCCGGGTGTTTTAACCTTTTTTTAGTAATGATAACTGGCGATTGTTCGCCACGAGCCCAATCCTAGCGAATCCCACATAACCATCAGATTTCTATCCGACGGTGGCCTGTTTTTAAGCCATAGTATTTGACAAAACCGCCACCCTTACACACGTACTACAACTGCGTTGCTGGCATTTGCAACTACCATGTCTCGCAGCGAATGTTTGCTGGGGATTCGAGTTAGCACCGATGGCAGTTCATAGTCGTTCCATGCTCAGGCATTGAAGTTTGAACTATTTTACAATATAATACTACTCCTCCGGTGCTAGTAGTAGAGCAGAGTCCTACTCCACTATACTACTCGGGCATAGTAGTAGGTACTGTAGTTTATTGTGCTAGTACTATGATCACTCAAGCAAGTTGTCTGGCATCTATATGACCCTACGCTGCTGGGATGTGTCACGTAAGTCAAGCGGCGTGCTGCTTCTACATTGTCATCATCACCTATCCACTTCCTGTAGCACATATTCTCTTCTCCATCCTCGTCCGCACATAATCTTCCAATCTTCCATCCCCGCTAGGCGCCTCCCCCCCCTTCCGAAACCCAAACACTAACAATGGCAGAACCGAGCAGCGTCCGCCGAAGGAGTGACTGGAATTCACTCCCCACAGAGGTAATCAAACTCATTGTTTTGCATTTGGACAATCTCAGTACCATGCCGCTCACCGCGTGCTCGTCGGGGCTCTACCATTTACTCAAAGCCCTCAGGCCGGAGCTTTTTAAGCCAGCTCCCTGCTTGCTGATGCCGCCTGATCTTCAGAAGCGGCATGTCACGCATCATAACGAACGTAGGGTGGCGAGCATCAACCCCCTCGACTGCGATCCGATCCTCGTCACCCTCAACTACATTAACGGTATGTACAAGGTCGGCATGAACACGTCTTGGATGGTGCTCATCGATGGCCGCGGCAACTGGATGCTCGTGGAGGTCTACACCCGTCGATTGATCCCCCTTCCTTCGATTAACACTGCACTGCTTTGGCACCGCGGCCCAGAATACTCTAAATCTTATAGTAGCCAACATGATGCCAAGTTTGATTTGCTCAAGGTTCTAATCTACCAAGTGCCCACAAGATCTACGAATTATAAAGACTTCACGCTAATTGCGTTCTTCAACCGCGGTCTCGCCTATCTGACAGGTCATTGCGATAAGTGGATAAATCTGCACGTCCATCGTAGGATCATACATCCTCCATGGTTCTCTTATGCTATTGAACACAAGGACTTCATTTACACTGTGGACTCCTTCTATGGCTGGATGTATTGTTGGCCAACTCCAGTCATCGCTACAAATGGCTATTATAGCAGTATGTTACTTTCCTATGATGTCATGATGGCTTGCTTATATTACTGTCAGCATTTACAGAAAAAATATTCATGCTCATAACATGTTGTTCTTAAGATTGACTACAGTATGAGCCCTTTTTTATTTGACTCCAACTTGATATGATGATGTAGGCCACCTGGTGTCCCTACCCTTCCTAATCCCAGAACCTTTCAAAGAAAAGCGGCATGGCAGTTGCCGATGGTTCCTGGCTCGATCAGACGACGGTGAACGATTGATGATCGTTCGCACGTACCGGACGTGTTGTTTCGCGGAATACAATCACAGTCACTGCAAGGTCTTTGAGCAGGATCCCAACTTCTCTGGGCCTTCAGGAATTTTTGAGTGGATGCCGGTAAGTAGCCTTGGTACATGCTCTTTGTTTCTCGGACTGAATTATCTGATTAACCAGGAGATAACCGATGGCAAGGATCATGATGGCAGCGCGGTCTTGTTCATTAGGGAAAACTGTGTGTACACAGCATACCATGCGTCTCTCCATGCACCATACCCTGATATGTGCCGCCACGCTCTGCAGCCCAAAGTAGGAGAGAGGGTCGCAAGTATCAGACTTCGACTTGCTGGCTGGAGTTTCCCCCGTCAGGCACCCATCTGGTTCAAGTCGTCAGCCAATCTCCACGGCTTAATAAATAGTAACGTCTAACCGAGCCAGTTAGTTAGATGCGTACACTTGGTGTAGTAGGATCTTTATTTAGTTTGATGCATACACTTGTTCTTTTTTGGTAGCCTTTTGTAATGTTAGCTGATGTTTGGTTTGGAAGAGAGAGTTGCGTCTTTACTCTTCTGGCCTGCTTACTGCTTCTGTTGCACCCCTAGCCCTGGTTGCTGTTGCTGTTTTCAATGTACAATCAGTAATATATTTCGTCTGTTGGTTGAATAAATGTGTTGTTTTTTTAGCGTGAATAAATGTGTTGTTAGAACGACAAACACAATGTTTTGGAAGTCGTTGCACGGTCCGATCCTTTAGTGCCCCGTACGTAGCGCATACTATTTTTGGTACGGAACACACTTTCCACTTGTCGATCACATCCATCCCAGTGATGAAGGCCCAATAGAGGAGCCCATAATTAACTGGAAGGGAGGCTCTCACATGAATCCGGCCCAGGTACATGCTCATGGTCCCCTCAACATAAATAAATAAATAAAGCTAAATGCTCATGCACCAGTTCTTTAAATTTACGATTTGAAAAGTCAAATTTTAACATGAGGATATTATTTCCTATGAGTGTGTCGTTACATTCAGTCGATATTATTCTTAGGCAAAGATAGTGACCAGTCTTTTTTCTCCCACCATTTTCTTCCTGCAACCAGCGGACCTATGCAAATCGTAGTCAACATTGTAAATAGTTCTGGTCCATTATTATTTTTTGATAAGAATGCCCAACCCAGCCCAACACATTGGAGACACCACTTTGTCCCAGGGCTTCAGAATGTGCCCGCCTGTTCCCGCCTTCTACGGCTGGTTGCGCTGCCGTGCACGCATCGCCGCCTTGTCGTACCCTGAAATACTGGCCAGGCCATTCCTTTACTCCCCCCGACAACCTATTCTTCTCCGGCGACGGTAGCCTACCCCGCACCAGAACCAGTGAACCCTCATACTCCCCTCCGCCTACGGCCATACTGCTGCGGAAGCCACCACCCGCCTTCGCTTCCAGTTTCCGCAAGTAGCGGAGATGAGGGGGTTCCACTATTTTCCCGCTTCGTCCGAAGCAGGCTGCGAGTTCTTCAGCGCAGTTGGAGAAGCCGACCCGGCAGTAGCTCGCCTGGTTCAGTTCATTGATGCCCAGTGACTGCTAATTGCCGGCATTATTCGAGAGTTCCAATCCATTGACCGTGACACCACCCGGGTTATTATGGAAGCATACCGTGATGCCTGTCAAGCTGCATCCTAGACCACCCTTCCCCTGCTGCCACCTTCGCAACTAGTGCCACCCTCACAGCCAGTGCTACCCTCGTAGCCCGTGAACCCATGGCAACCTGGCATCATCCACCCAAGTTATATTGCCAGAGCTATTCGTCGTCTTCGTCGTCGGGATGTGTTCCATCAAGTTCCAGCCGCAACCCAAGCAGTTGTGCCCCAACCCACTGTGGTGTCCGACGATGAAGATGGAAGTTGGCTCAGCCTGCGTCCTCCAGGAGAGCCTCAGCCAGAGTAGGTCCATTTGTGGCTCCGGCAGCGAGCGAAGCCAGGAGATACAGCGAGCATGTGTGCTGCGAAGACTGTTTCTTCATCCTCATCTAGGATTAGGACCCTGTGGTTCGGAGTGAGTTATTGCTGCTTAGTAAGATTGTGCGTTTGCTTGTACTACTTGTGTCCGTGTAATGATAGGTATGCTTGTTTGCCCTGTGTGTGTGGTTCGTCTGTCTTTCTGTTAAGCAGAAATGTTTAACAGAGCTGGCAGTAGATTCTTAACAAGATTTTAGTCAGTAGAGCACTTACACATAATAACATTGGACTCGCCCGGAGTCCCTAATGAAATGCGAGCTGGTGTAGGTGTATGTATACCAGGAGTACATACACCCACTAGCATTAAAACACCTTAGTGTAATCTGCTCGATATGTTTCTTTCATCTGTCTGTATTTTGCTACGATGTGCATTCCGCATGTGCTTGCATATTAGCCTGAATTGATTGCATGTGTATCATGTGAGCAAAGTCTGCACGCCAAGTTCTTTCTCCTGAGTACAGCCGCCGCAGTACTCGGGTAGAATGCAAAGCCGCCCATCCATACCCATTTATGCTTACTCCATTTGCCAGTTTTCCCGAACTCAGTGTTCTGTAAAACCAGCTCTATCCAAAAGTTTTCCCCCGTCCCCAAAGTCTTTTCCCAGAACTCGGTTGCAATCTAGAAAAAATTCTGAGAAATTTTATTGCAACATAAACCGTTACAACCCCTCCAGTCTAAGATCTAAACCTCAATTCTACCTTCAGCGTGGAGCAACCAGCAGTGTGGCCTCCACAGTGGTAGAGCTCCGCTGACCACATCGTACTAACCACAGACCCAGCGGCGCCTCTGTCACTGTCTTATGTGATGCTGACCGGCCACCCCCTTCGCCCCGCCGCAACCTGTGCTTATTCCGCCGGCCTAAGATGGCGTAGATGATCACCAGCCACCTCTCGGTTAGCGGCATCCCGGCGATCATCAAGGATTATTGCACACAGTAGCAGCGAGGAGCCAACCAATGCTGCAAGCAGACCCACCAAGAGGATGGTGATCAGTTTCGAACCCACGTCCGCCATTGACGCCTTGCCTCACGCTCCTGCAACCAGAAGGAAAAGGAGAAGAGGAAGGAAGGTGAGGTAGGATGCGAGGTGGAAGGAAGAAGAATTTGCGGTCATTTTATAGCCCAAGCCCGGTGTACGGTGAGCGAGGTCCAAGAGAACCGTGCGCCGCTCGATCACCGGCGTCCAGGAGGCGAATCCGCGAGCAGTGCCGACCGGTGCTGGCCCGCGATGGGAGTGCTCTCTGCGTTGGTCCCGTGCACGCCGCGCACTATCACCGTAGGGTGTTTTATACCCCAGGAGCTAGGCGTGCGCAGTGCCTAGCCGCACTCAGGACAGCGCGGGAGCGAGAGAGAGACGTTGGCTGGAGAAAGAAGAAGGCTGTCAGTGGGCCCTAGGCCCACCTACCAGCGAGAGAGGCCACTGTTCACTGTGGTGTCCCAAGCATTTTTGGAAGAAGGAAATTTTTCTTTTTCTAAAAATGAGAGTGCTACCAGCGGCCCCTACCGTGGAGTAAATCCCGCGATATCCGTATCTCGATCTGGGGGTACCAATTTTCGGTACTTTTAACTCGGTTGTTTTCAACCACAGGGTTAAAACTCAACCCAGAGGTTTTTCCAGGAGACATAATTTTTGTTCTGAGCTAACCCTAGGAATCTCGAGGACGAGATTCTCTTAAGGGGGGAAGGTTTGTAACACCCCAAAAATCAGGTTATCGATTTTTGTGCTGTTATTCCGTCCTAGCTTTTCTTTCCCGAATTTTTTTTCCTCTGGAATCTGTTGAATAACCAGGTGAATTCAGACAATCCCCAGCCTCTCTATGAATTTTTCGTGCTCTTGTGCCCGTCGAGTTCCCATCTGTAAACCCCAAACCTCATTTAAACCCTAGTTCCAAAATATCGGAACTAGAAATCCTGCCTTTGTGTTTACAAAGGACCTATCATTTTTCTTGCTCAGTTGATCCTCCCAAAATTTCCAGAGATCATCCTTCACTCATAAACCCTAGATGTGCAAAAATATTGCCAAGTCATATGCAATATTTCTCTTCTAGAATTAATTCCTTTTTCTGCCTTTCTGAGGAATTAAATCCAAAAAAATAACTATCCATCTCCAAATTTCATGAAAATTTGTGGAGATATTCTTGTAATCATATTGAGCTCTCATAAAAATATTGGCCATAATTAAATAGGGGAAATTGCATTTTCCTATTTTAAGCCAATATTTCAATTTGGGGCCTTTCCAAAGGAACTACCATTTTGGTAGTTAGGAAAAATCCCAAATAAATTGTGGAGCTTGTCCTATCCCTATCTTCAGCATTTCCATCAGCATCTCAAGTTTCACCCAATAAATTTTGAGCACAACACCACTTTGCAAATTCTGTCCAGATTTCCAGTTTGCAAGGGAAGTGCTTGATTCCTTGATCTCCTTGGGCTGAAATTTTGCAGGGTGATTCATTATGATATATTACCCCTGGATACCAAAAATCAGCTCATTCCATCTAGCCAATATTCCTCAGTAAATTATCTAAGTTTCTGTTCAGATTGCATCATTGTGAAGGAAGTACCCTCATAGATGAGCAATTTGAGCTGAAACTTTTCCAGCTATCTCTAGTGACCAAATCATCACTCTACACCAAAAATCATCCAAATCCATTTATCCATTTGACCCCTACTTCCTCATTTGCATTTCTGGTCAGATTGGTGCTTTATGAAGGAAGTACCAGATAATCTTGCCCAATGGTGCTAAAACTTTGCTAAGTCAGTCACCTTAGCAGATGACTAAACCATGCCAGAGATACATCCAAGATGAGCACTGTGGTGGCCACTGCTCATATCAAACACTTGGCTGCCAGCTAGTGCTTGACTTAGTTCCAGTCTCATCAGAGCCCCAATTTCTTGCTTGAGGGGTCAAGTCAACCCAGGGAAGGACAAAGAAGACCCTAGACATGGTTTGGCATGGAGCGCAGTGTGGCATCGCCGTGGCCACACGGTGACCACGAGCAGAACGTGCCAACCGCATGCCCTGTGCATTGGACGCGACGGGAGCGTGTCTCCAGCAGGTTCTAGATCGTCTGGGCATGCCGATGAGCTGCCCACCACATTCTTCCATTGTCTGGAACCTCCTCCCTTCGTCCCATAGCTCATAGACGCCTCTGCCGACCTCGGTTCGTCGTGGAGTGCCGCCACCTCGTCGTGCGTCTCGGTGCTTCGGCCACCGTCGCGAGACCTCCTTCCCGAGCCTATTTAAGCGAGCCCCGAGTCCCTCCTGGGTCACCAGCAGCACCAACCCCCTTTCCTCGAGCCCGGAGCTCCTCTCCTTGCCATGGCCGTGGTTCTGCCGCCGCTTCCCTCGAGCCAATCCGGTGCCCCGGCCCCTCCCCTCCTCCCCATTCCTCGCCCCGGCATCCCCTAGTGCCTGCCAAAGCCGTCGTCGTCTTCAGTTACTCCGGGTGAGTGCTGCCGAAGCAGCCCCGAAGACCTGAGCCGCCACAGCCTCCTTCTCTGTTTCGGTGGCCGCCTCCTCTCTGAGCTCTCCCGAGCTCCCCTGCAGCCACCCACGGGTGCGGGACGGTGCCACGAGGCCGCCTGGTCCATCGGCGGGAGCAGCCGAACAGTAGGGCGCCGGCGGCGAGTGCTGCTGAGCCGCCACAGTTCTCCTCTATTTCGGTCGAGACAGAGGACAACCAGAAAGAGAGAAGAGAGAGGAGATAAGGCGGGCCCCGCTAGAAAGTCAACCCAAGCCCGCGCGCCAGTTTAAGTGATGGCGCATTTCATAAAAGGCGTTTTCGATTTGCTGAAGACGTATTTCCGAAAAGGCGCTTTCACTTTCTCAGCCGCCGGCCGAACCTGTTATTTTGTGAACGTTCGCTGGTTAAGAGCTAAAGTGGACAGTTTTTGTCCATTTCTGCGCTTAACGAACGAACGGCCATTTCTCCACGACTGTAATTCCGATTGAGGTAAAACCAATGCTCACGTCTTCAGATCGTCGAGCCCGTTCTGATGGCATCATTTTCATAATGTTTTTACACTATGAAAATGACCATTTTGCCCTTGCCCTATATCCATCCCCTCTGAGAGGGAAACCTTTTCCGGCAAATATTTCCGGAGTTTTATCGCACTTCCACCCGGCGTATTCCTCTACCCCAGGCAAGTCAACCTCTTATCATGAGCTCCGGACTTGCGTGATGACTTTGCTTGCACCCTATGTGTTCATCGTAGTACATCTGAATCCCCTGCTAGTCTGCAATTGCATGCACCTGTGTCATGTTATCTGTATTAGATGTTAGCATTACTTTTCATCTAATATCATGACTTGTTTTGATGCCATATCCTGCCATGCTAGTAACAATATTTTGAATACCGTTATCATGTCAGTACCATGATTTGATATCTTGCCATGTTTGTCAACGTTGTAATGATTCTGCTATGCTGATGTTAAGTGGCTGTTCACACTTATAATTGTTAAGGTAATGGTGGGATGATGGAGATACATTGATAAATTTAGTTGGTTGATCAAGAGTCACATGTCCGGGTTTATCCGTGCAACCACATTTGCCGGTATGGGATAGCCTTGACTTGGTCTGATCGCGTGCTCTTTCACCGGTACCGCCCAACAGGGAGGGTTATGCGCGCACGCTGCCCTGGCCCAGTAGGCGGCGATAACCCTGTGAGCCCAGTTGAGTTGTTTGGGTACCCGTCCCTGTTTGGGACAGTTTTGTTTGGCCATGACGGTGGCAGGTGTCAGGAGTGACACAGGGGCCACCCAGGGCAGGACTCAGGGGGAGGATGACTGCCAGTGGTACAATGGGAGTGTCACGGGTCAGGCAGGTTTCGTTGGAGCAACGCTGGTCCACCCGAATGGGATCACGAGGTCAGTGCTCCATAGTGTGGGTAAAGTGCGCAACCTCTGCAGAGTGTGAAATCTATTCGAATAGCCGCGTCCACGGTATTGGACAGCCCGTCCAGACCTCGCTAGGTGATCAACCATAATAATGATAATAGTGGTGGAAGGACCTACCCTGCATAGACATCAGATGTTGTCAGGAGTATGGTATGATAGCCATGGGATGGCTATGGAAGAAATAGTCAGATGACCAAAAAACTTGGATTGGACTGGGATCAGTTTCAGATTGGATCATGAGAATGTTCGGAATATGGATTGTATACTTAATATGCTTTACTTCACTGTACTCTACTTCAGTAGTTATCTTGCTAGATAACCTTTTTAGGTCATGATGATCAATGCTGCTAGCTGTTTAATCATGCCAGGTAACCTTGCTTTGACATGATTATTAGAAATGCTAGATAGGTATGCTATGCCATGCTTGATTCATGTTTTCTTCTTAATTCCATGCCATCTTTAGAATAAATTTTTGCATAGCATAGGGCTTGCTTGTTATCTCCTTGTTTGGATGCTATGTATTTGGTTGTCTTGCGAGTACATTCAAAGTACTCACCTGGCCTTGCACGTGGCCAATTGCAGGAGAAGATCCGTCGTGCTAGATCGTAACCCAGCCAGTCCTGTGAGTTGTGGAGCCCAGCCAGAGATGACGTTACCGCTGAACCAAGACCTTCGCTACCATTTTAGATAGCCTTGGAGCTATGTAATATTGCTGTAAGCAACAGTATTGTAATACTCCATTTTATATAATAAAGCCAGTTTTGTGCCTGGAATTGATGTATCATGTCGTTGACGTGCGCCAGGTCTTATCCTGGGGCTGGCGTGCGTCGGCCCTCTATCGGGGTGCCACATGAGGAGGGATGCATTCCGGCCTGGCCACAGAGTATGGGCAGTAAATCTTAAAAGTAATATGTAAGTGGCTGCAAATTCCAAAAAAAATAGCAAATGGGCAATTACTTTCGTTTTTTGTTTTTGTTCCTCACTGATATTTTATATTTCACTAGATTTTAGCATAACATAGTATTACTTTATTTTTAAATTAGGTTTAGTATGGCTACTAATTTTTGGATTAAAAATATTTTGCTCCCTAGCAAAAATATGTGAATTTTTAATGTCGCATATTTTTTAGTTCAAATTTTTAACCCTGGTACTGACCAGAAAATGGGCAGCAATTCTAAAAATGGAAAATGGGCTGCAATAAATTCCATATGAATTAGCAAATGTGCTGTAAATTATAAAAATAATAGCAAATGGGTTGTACATGCCACAGATTTTGAGGCTGACTTGTTTATGCAAGGCTTTGTCAACTTATAGTCAACACACGATTCTAGCAGCAGTGTCTATTTTATGTCCATCCAACGGCCGATGTGCTTCTTCAATCTCTGATCTTCCTGCTCCAGCCGCCTAAACCAGCGCCGGCGGGACTGCCTGCTACCTCCTTTTGTGGCTGGCTGTGATGCCGCGCAGGCTTCACCAGCCCACACTACTCCCTCCACTGGCCTGGCCATCCCTCTACCCACCCGCACCTCATGTCATTCTCCTATGACGGCAACCTCACGCAGCAGCCGAACCAGTCAACCGTCATACTCCCCTCAGCGTGGGCATCCACTGTTGTGTCTTCGCCGGCTCCGGGTCGTTCCATTCCTAGGCCTCACCGTCGTCCACCGCGTTGGTGCTCTAGGCGCGGCATGCTCAACGTGGTCAACATTCAACAAACGACAGCCATCGGAATAGGGATGTACGTGGAGAGGCTGACAGTAGTGACCCCCATGGTCCATGGCCACACGCAAGCAACTGCCTCCTTATTAAGCAAATAAAATGATTCCTCCCACTGACATATGGGGCGCACCGGTTCGAAGGCTGACCTGTGGGCCTACTAAATTGACACGGACACAGGGCTTTGTCAACTTAGTCAATAAATGATTCTAGCAGCAGTGACCGTTGGATTTTAATTGAACGGTCCTGCTACTTCTTCAATCTCTGATCTTCTTGCACCAGCCGCCCAAACCAGCGCCGGCGGGACTGCCTGCTCCTGCCTCCACTGGCCGGCTGTGCTGCAGCGCAGGCCTCACCGCCCCACCCTACTCGCACCACTGGCTAGGCCTTCCCTCTAATCATCCACACCCCTCTGATTCTCCAGCGACAGCAGCCTCAAACCGTAGCCGAACCAGTCAACCCTCGTACTCCCCTCCGCATGGGCATCCACTGCAGCGTATTCCCCGGCTCCGGGTCGTTCCCTTCCTAGGTCGCATCGTCGTCCACCACCTTGGTGCTCTCGGACGGTACAACATTGTCAACGCGGTCAACGAACGACAACCATCAAAAGAGGATGTAAGTGGAGAGGCTGACAACTGGGTCCATGGCCGCATGAAAGGAAGTGCCTCCTTATTACGCGCAAAATAATGATTCCTCTACCTGACAGCTCGGACCCACCGGAAGGGCCTCTATATTTCATGAAAAAAACATTCCCCCCTGACAGCTGGGACCCACCAGCTTTATCTTCGCATGGAAGGAACTGCCTTCTTACCCCCTGACAGCTGGGACCCACCAGGTTGAAGTGAAGGTAGCATTATCTGTCTGGCCGCGAACGTGTATGTACATAGCAGTCGACCAGTCTCTCTGTAGCGATGTACTGTGGCCGAGTAAGGAGCGACATGTGTTGAAGTAGAGGCGCCGACGTAGCATGTCACGCAGTCATGTCTATATCATGTACACGTACGTACAGCCACGCTGCAAGATAGTAAATACGGTTACGTACGTACATATGGGCGGGGTCTCTAACGCGTATAGCGACATCGTCCTATTCATCGGGAGCCAATCGGCTTGGACGGAACAGCCATAACGGGGTCTGGCGTACCGCAAAACGAAGGAAAATAGCCTTCTGTTCGACCGCGTATGGTTGAAACGGGGTCCTATTCATCATTAAGGGTCTGGCGTACAGCATAACGGAGGAAACGTACTTGTGTTCGAGCTCCTACGGTCGAAACGGGGTGCTGTTGATCGGGAGGGGTGTGATGTACCGCAAAACGAAGGAAATGGAGTTGTCTTGGAGCACCTACGGTCGAAACAGGGTCCTGTTCATCGGGAGGGGTGTGGCGTACCGCAAAATGGGACACCATGAGCTACTGTTCATCCACCATCTACTGCCTCGCTCCAGCCTCCACGGGGCTACTGTTCATCCACCGTTGACTTCCTCCAGCCTCCACCTGCTACTGTTCATCCACCGTCGACTTCCTCCAGCCTCCACCAGCCACTGTTCATCCACGGGTTCCTGTTCATCCACCCTCCACCGGCTACTGTTCAACCAGCCCTCCACGGGGTCCTGTTCATCCACCCCCAACCGGCTCGATCGGGTGGTGTGTGGTGGCGTCCTCTCGATGGGGGTCCTGTTCATCCAGCGGCAACGGCCTCTACTACCACGGGGTCCTGTTCATCCAACCCCCACCGGGAACTGTTCATCCAACCCCCAACAACGGTCACTGTTCATCAAGAGGCAGCAGCAGGTTCGATCGGCTTCAGTTAGCAGCAGTAGCGAAGGAATGGCTCGGGTTCAGTTAACAGCCAAGGGATCGATCGCTCGGGTTCAGTAAGGTAGCTAGTGCAATCTCTCGGGTTTAGTAAGCGAGCGCCTAGCTCGGGTTTAGCTAGAGCCCAACACCTTGCACACACGCGCGTACATGTATGAGAGAAACACGCAATCCCTCCGTGCATCGCTCGGCCCCGATCACCCACCGTAACCGGGAACTCCCCAAAATTTTCCTCCCCTCACTTCTACCATGATTTTTTCCGTCATGGACGGCCCAAAGAATGTCATGCAGATGCATGCCCGGCCCGCCCATGTGACGCCCCCGGTTCAATCGTACACTAATCATACACGCAAACGTGTACGATCAAGCCCAGGGACTCACGGGAAGATATCACAACACAACTCTAAACACAATTAAACGGAGGTCCACAATATTACAGACCAGGGATCCGAAGATCCGAATACATAAGTCAGTCATACAAATAATATCTGGGTACAGACATAGTTAGACAAGTTCTGCCTTAAGAAGGCTAGCACAAACAGCGACACTAGATCGAAAGGCGTTGGCCTCCTGCCTGGGAGCCTCCGATCCTACTCCTGGTCAGCTGGCTCGATCCAGTAGTACGTGCCCTCTGGACCCGCCTGGTAGTAGGCTCCGGTGGTGGCGTCTGGCTCCTGGACTCCATCGTCTGGTGTATCATCAAGGTGGGGTATATGGGGGAAAAGAGAAAATAAAGCAACCGTGATATCATCCGAAAGTACTCAGCAAGCAAGGATCTATACTACATATGCAACATTATCAATGGAGAAAAGGCTGTATATGTGGACTGGGCTGCAGAAATGCCAGAATAGAGAGGAAGGCCTAGTCCTATCGAAGACTAGCATCTTCAAACATCTTCTCAAAGCCATCATCTTGCAGCAGTAGAAGAGAGTAGAACAGCAATTTTATTTAGCAAAACATGTTGAAGTACAGCTCAAAGATCCTTCCTCGACTCCCAGTGAGAAGAAAGTAACCCGAAGCTTCAATAAGTAACAAGTATCCAGTTTAAGTGAGGTAGATCGGGATACACAAACTGAGGTCCTTTACCGTAGGACGGCTATCGATAGAAGATTCATCCCTGCAGGGGTGCACTACTGTTACCCAACACGCTCGATCAACTCTGGCCGGACAACTTGCTGGGTATGCCCGTCCTCGGAAGATCAACACGAAGCAGCGCTCTACCTAGGCTCAGCAGAGAGGTCAGCAAGCCGGACTAACCTATGCACCCAGGGGGCTCGGCCATCGCCCTGGGCACCTGCGGTTGCGTGGCTGGCGGGGTGCCAGGCGCGACACTGAACTCGCCAGTGAAGTATCCAGCCCAATCCCGACGATCAGCCCGCACGGTGAATCGTGACGTCTGATAAGCTTTCGGCGAAACGTACATCGCAGAGGGCCCCATAACCATTATCCCCCGTGGGTGGCGTTATAGGGCACGTGACCCACTCAGATCACACACCCAAATCCAATAGGCTCAATTAGTATCAAGCGGAGACAATCAGAGTCTCTGATGCTCCGCCACAATGTCACACTCGAGTGCCCTTCCGGCACACCCGAAATCATGATCCCCAGCGGGTACCCACCAGGGTGGACCCGCCTGTGTGAAAAAGGTCAAGTAACCGTGTGGTCATAATCATCAGGGTGAACGTAAGAGGTATCACCCTCGAGGTTCACACTGAGGGGTTGCACGACAGAGTCGTATCGGACATGGAGAAGGAGGAATCACCTCGTGACACGACCGTACAGCTATGCTGCAGAGTATTCATCAGGAGTGCGTTACGAGGTATCACCCTCGGCACTCGATAGTTACTAAGCACGAGTCGTACAAATAGGGGGGTGTGAAGGTGAGGCGTCTGCTTGATCGCGATCACGTTGATAGAGGGAGGGGAATGAAAAAAGGGGAAGGCGCCCAA